>JAMCCL010000460.1:0-30853 GCA_024516035.1 Bactericera cockerelli
GGGATCACATCCTTTGAAATTGAATTTTCAAATGTCCCCTGTGAGGGATCTGCTTCAAAGAGCAAGTAAAAGAGAAAAAACCCCACAAATCTTTTTCCCCAATGTTTTGGGAGCCGCAATATTAGCACCAAAGATGCAGAAATTGCCAAAAACGTTCACAGATTCATGTTTCAAATTTTTTGAAATTTACCAAAGTGTCCAAACAGATTTCCCAAAAGTTTCTCTTGTCTTGAAAATTTGGCGACAGAAATCAAAAATGATTTGTAGTTTTCATTTGATGTGGATGCCTGCACATATTTTTAATGCATACCAGAGTGGGACATGAGATTTTGAGCTTATGCGCAGGGTAAATCAGCACGAGAATGGACTGTTTTTTGAATTTTCATAAAATAGGCCATCTTCTAATTTCCCCACTAAAGGGGTTGGAATTTCTGGGGGTTAAAAGTTTAAAACCTTGTCCGTGCAAGGGTACATTTTTTGCAATGATCCTTTTTCATGGCCAATCTAGCTTGTATTTGCAAATGACCCATTTCTGTCAAAGTTTAATTTTTCATAAAGAAACTTTGAACTTTTCATTAATTGAGCTTGAAAAAACCTGTTTTCTCCCCCAACCCCAGAGAACCCTGAAAAGGGTTTTAACAAATGATTTTTTCAAAGGGAAAATGTATCTGTCCTCTGTTCATCTGGGGAAAATTTTTTGAATTTTCAAAAATTTTTAACATCCGGGGAAAAGTTTTTTCCTTCTTTGCTACCAAATCCCCATTCCTTTTTTTGATTTTTCCCTCTTTTCCCTTTTTCCCATCGTGGGTTTGGAACCAAATTTTTCAAACCACTAACCAGGGTTAAACCCAAAAAGCCCCAAAACCATGCTCCGGTCAGAAGTAACCAAAAAGGGGTCCCGCAATGTAACCCAAAAAACCCCAAATTTTAAAGAAAAAAGAAAAGACCACGTTCAAAACTTTTTCCAATGAGCAAAAAGGGAAATCTAAACTTTTTATTTCCAAAAAAATTTTCACAAGGTGGTTACAAAAAAAAAAAAATGAGGTTATATTATTTTTTTCAAACAGGCCTGTGTACCGATCTAAAAAAAAACCGACAGGGGGCCCACATTTTTAAAGGCCGACACTGGTTTCCCAAAAGTCAAACGGCTCACCCAAAAATTGTTATATTTATTTATCTTCAACGAAATTAAAACTTACCCCAAACATTAAATTTTTTTTTCGTGAACGCTGTTCTGGTTAATTTTTTAATAAAACTCAATTAGAATGCCCAAACATAAAAAATTTTTCCTATCTCAAAATGAACTTTTTTGGACTTTTTACATTTTTGAGGGGGGCTCTAATTTTTTTTGCTTTTGTAATTTATTTTTTGTATGAAAATTCGAAACATTAAGGAAATGATGGTAATTTTCTTTTAATCCTTTTTTTATCTTCAAATAGTTTAAAAAGTTCAAACTTTTTGGGGGCCTATTTGTAAACTTTTTTTGTATGTATACAAACATAAAAAAGGGAAAAGTGAAAGATGTCTAGTCTAGTCTAAAGAACATCAGAAAAAAACTGGACAGATGTTTGTGAAAAATGGTTCTCTTCCAATAACTGGTTTGTTACAAAAACAGTAAAAAAAATATTTTTGGGAAACCCCTTTTGCGTATTTTTCCTAGCCCCTTTTTGTTCCTTATACCATTTTTTTTATAACATCCAAAATTTAATTTTCCAAAAGACTCCAAGGTACCGGAGATTTTGTTTGCTATGGCCGTTGTTCGTTAAAAGGGGTGTCTTACAATTTTTTTTCTATTTTGACAGGAGTCTAAAACTTTAAAATTTACAGCGTTGCCAAGCCAAGTCCCACAAGTAAAAAAATCCCTTTCAAAATTCCCTCTTTATTTATGAAATTGATAAACAAATTTTTTAAAGGCGCGAATTTTGAAATTTTTTAAATTCGTTTTTGGAAAATTTTTAGAGAGGATTGAAAGGAAGAAGGAAGGGGGTACCAAGCATTCAAGAATTGAAGATCAAAAGTTTAATGAGTCCTAAAACTGTTTTGAAAAACAAGCCCCCTTTCCTTGTAGATTAGTTTGGTAGTAATTTTATTTCAAATCTTCCCAAAATTTTTTATTTTGAAAATTTACAGAATTAACGTCATGCGTTTTGTTCAAAAAAAAAAAAGTAGAAAAAATTTTGTTTTGCTGACACAGTAAAAAAAAAAAATCCTCGCAAACTGATCTCTTTTTCATATCTTTATTATTTTGTAATGTGTTCATTTTATCGTTAAAAGAAGAAACAATTTTTAAGAAGCCGCAGTTTTTGTCGCTGTTCTAGTCGAAAAAAAGCAATACATTGCCTTTTTTTCTTTACTCTATTTGGAGATTGAACTATCCCAAAGACGAATTACTTATGGTGAGTTTTTATATAATTTACTGGAAAATGTTGATAACTTATGAATTGGGGAAAAAAGTTATTTTTCATGTTATTTCAATTTACTTTTGATTGTGCCCCCTTCCCCCCCACTCAAAGACAATAAAAAGTCCATAATCTTTTATAAAAAAAGTATGCATTCTTTTTTCTTTACTTAAAAATAAAAAAATAAAGTTTAAAAATTTTCATCAGTCTCAAACACCTCGGGTTTGGGGGTAAGAACGGCTGTACAAAGAAAGAACGTGCCCAGAGTGTAAGGTAATATTGATAAATAAAAAACATTTTAAATAATTTTTCCCCCCCCAACTTGTTCCAATAACCAAAAAAATTTTTTGAAATTTTGGGGGGGGTGTTTACGTTTGAAATTTTTTTTGATTTTGGGAGATTTTCTTTAAAAATGGGACTTTGGAGGGGGTTTTAAAAGTTTTTATTTTAAAGAGTAAAATTAATTGATTTAAAGTGGTTTTAAATTTCAAATTAAAATCACTTTTTAAAAAAAAATATTTCTAGAAAATTGTGAAAAGAACATAGTTTTTAAAAATAAAAACTCCAATTTCCCCTAGAATTTACTGGGGTTTTGGAATTGAAACAAAAGATGGTTTTTTCCTTTTTTAGGTTGGATATTCCAATGTAACTTTTATCTTAATTGTTAAGGGTTGGTTTTAAAGAAAACAAATAAAATACCAAAAAGGGGACAGCATACTTATTGGAAATTCACCCCAATTTTTGAAGAATTTTCCACGGGGCCCGATGAGAGATATACACAATTATAATCTGAGGGAGAGTGCCTTCACTCAGCTAGAAATTGTGGGAAAAAAAAAAATTTTGGTGAGATATTAGTGTTTTTTTTTTTTTTTTTTAAAAGTGGGTTTTAAAGTCGCTTTCAACGCCATGGTCATATCACGAGGGGGGTTTTACCCCATTCGGGGAATCACAAACCGCTACTCATTTGACCCCCCCCCCCTGAGTGGGGGGGAAGAGCCGGTCACGAGAAAAAAATTTAAAATGGCCCCCCCCCCCCAAGTCTTAACCTCGCTGGAGTCGTTAACTTCGGTGTTCTGAAGGGAACCGGTGTATTCAACACCCATCGACGCGGGCAGATATGGTGTGGTACATGAATTTTTTTAAATAATCATCCTGGAAACACTATCTTTTTGTTCAAATAGTTGTTAGTGTGGGATAAACCCAATGCTGTTTTTTTCCCTTTTTTTTTTGAAAATTAAACCACACAATAACCCTAAAAAATTCCTGGTTTAAATTTCCCCCCAAAAATGTTTAAAAATACTACACTTAGGAATCACCTAGTGCTAAATTTATTCATATCATAATATGAAATGACATTTTGTGAAAAGGGGGCGCTAAAATAGAGAAAGGAATCAATAATTTAATAATATTTTTTTTTTTAGTTTTTGATGCTGATTTTCCCAAAACAACCTGACCCCCTCACTCACTGATATCCAAGAGACAACTTTTGGGGGGCCCGATGTTGAAATCAAGGAATCTACTCTAACTTTTGGTGGGAAAATACTGAAAAGTACTACTATAAACAACGCAGAATTGAGCCAATCATAAGTAAGAAGAAAGGGGATGTCACCATGCCCCAATGGTTCATGTTTTTTTATTTTCCCCTTTAAAATGCCTAAAGCGGATGATTCATTTTGGCCCCGGGCAATTTAAAAGGGTACAATGGACCCATGATGATAAATCCTTTGCTCTGTCCACCAATTTTGGGGTAATTTTTTAAAAAAAGGAAAAAAAATTTTCTCATATACATTTACTTGGTAAACCCTAGGCTTTGGGTGGTTCAAACTGACCAAAATGAGTTTTTTCCAAGATTATTTCTAATTTTATTGCTAATTTAATTTTTTTTCCTCAGTTTCATAGCTCAGGTTCCTTTTTTCTCGGGTTAATTAAATATTTATTTCTAATTATTAATTTAATTGAGTCGGGTTTCAGTTAAAAGATTTTTTTATTTTTTAGAATATGAAAAAAAATATTTTTTTTAAAATAAATCTTTATTTTTTTAAAAAAAACCCCTCGGGGTAGCTGATTTCCTTTTTTTCTAGCATAAATAGAAAGTGTGCATAATCAAAAACCCTTTTTTTGGGGGTGTTCCCAGTAGTGCCCCCTGACCAATCCTATGGCTATTCACTTTCCACGGAAAAAAGACACCGGGCCCCTGAATAGCGGGGAACCTAATCAATATTAACTCCATGCAGCGGGAGCCCAGTAAGTTGAAAACCTCTTGATGAAAAAAAATTTTCGTCAATTTAAAATTTAAATTCAAAAAATAAGTATTGAGCTGAATAAAGGCCCCAAAAAAAATTTTATGTTTGTCTGAAAATAGAATTAGTATTTTCTTTTTTTTTTTTTATAAAATTTTACTATGTGCATGACGCAATTTATTAAAGGGTTTTATTTGCATTTTTCTTTTTGGGACAATTGAAGGTAGAAAGAATAAAATTTAAAACTTTTTTTTCAAAGAGATGATGTTTCACAGGTGTTTTGCACGAGTTTTTTTATTCTAGCCATAAACAGCAGCAATTTTTGACCTTGTACCCCTTTTTTGCCCCCCTCTGAGGGGGGGCAGTGACACAACTTTCCCTTTTAAAATGCTGGTCAAACAGTGCACCGGAAGGTAATGAGCAACTGAACCAAATTTTCAATAAATTTTTTTTTCGGGTCGGTGATCAAAATTCGAGCCCCTCCGCATGGAAAGCGAGTTTAATCTTACAATTGAACTTGCTTTCCGTCAGCAAGTAATCACCACACGTAACAGGGGCGAAATTTAATTTTATTTTATAACCACAAAAAAAAAAAAGTATGGCTTTTTACGATTTAAAGGGGCCCGGGGTCTTGAATAGTTAATTACAAGAAATTTTTTTGAAGGAATTAATTTCCTTCTGAAAATTTTTTTTGACCAGCCCAAAGATGATCTCTCTTATCTTGGACGTATTAGTTGGTTATAGTTCCTTTACTATTTAAAAAAAATTTAAAAAGATCTAAAATTTTTTTAAAAAAAATTTAATTTTTCAAGTTTATATTTTCACCACATTTTGTAAATGAAAAGCATGAAACTAACTAGGGGCCATCTATTAAAAAAAATGCTTATTTGCAAATGTTCGTTCCAAAAGATACTAGGGAAAAAATTTTTTGCACTGGATGCGAAGTTGGTTTCATGGCACTTGAAAATTTGACAAATGAAAAAATCACGAGACTGAAAAACAAGGTTTTGGTTGGTTTTTTGCGATTTATGAAAATTTTTAATTTTTAATCAACCATGTAATATCTCTAATACAACTCTTTTCTCTGTACCCTCGCCCTCTGGAAAACCTAAAACTTTAAGAGTAAAAGTGGCTTAAAATTCCAAAGCCAAAAAAACAAAGACCCCAATCAATGATTCTGATAAAAAAATTTCCCCCTTTTCCAACAATCTTTTCCCTTCCTCAAAGAAAATTAAAAATTCAAAAAAAGAATTCCAAAAGGAGCAAGGAACCAAGAGCATTAAACCTCTAATGTATCAATGCTTTGAAAAAAAAAAAAATATTTAAATTTGGGGGGAACAGCTTTTTGTTTTTTTTTTTTTCCCCCGTTTTTAAAGTACCTGCACCAAAAAGCACCAGTCCAAATCACTTACGCAGTGTTAAGGACAATTTTTGTTCATCCATTTCAGTGTTTCCTGCAAAAAAATCATCGTCAGTTAAAAAGGGAAGAAAAGAAATTCCTTTACCCGGGGATCGAGGCAAAATTTAAATTTTTGATGAAAGGGGTGCAGTTCTCCCTTAACGGGGAAGAATTTGGGGCCCCTAAAAACGACACCTTTTTAAGCTCTGGATGAGAAACCCCCGCACCTCTCGATTATTCGTCCCCTGAGTTATCGAAGGGGGCGAGAATATTAAAACGGACAAAAAAAGTCCGAAAGCTATCAATTTTTTCCCTAACGGTTCTGGGAGGTATTGAGGCTTATCACCTCAGATTCTAAAAGATCTGGTATCAAAATCTGGGCTGAGGCGGACTAATTTTTGGACCTTTTCCAATCTCTGTAATTTGATTTTGGGGGGTGAAGCTTTAGAAGAATTCTCTAAATATCTTATGGTAAAATCTTGGGCTTTGAATAAAAAGAGTGGAGGTTTGTCCTTTTGTTTTTGTGGTTTTCCGTAGATGACGGCAAAAATGCATGCATTTTTTGAACGTGTATCGTGTAAAATTTCCCCTTCAGCCCAAAATTTTGGTTTTGGTACTCAGAAGGGTTTTTGAAGCTTTGGGTTCAGGTGTAGGACTTCATCAAGCCCCCACAAAAATCGGATTTCATTCTAAAAAAAAATTGACTACAAAAATCTTTTAATTTCTAAAAGAGATGTATCCCCTGAAGTTAAACAAAAACCCCCTGACATTTTCCCCTTTTTTTATATCAATCCTATCATAATCCACTCTTTTATTTCATGGAAAAAGAACGATACGTCACAAGTCGGACCCAAAAGGGGAGATCCAGCTGCTCCTATGTTTTTTTTTTGGACCCACCCAATTGTCACAACCCGACCTCAAAAAAATGTTTGGTTCTTGATGAGGTTTTTATTTGGCGGAAAAAAAAAACCCCAAAAAAAAAGTGATAAAAGATTAGAATACCTGATTCAAAACCCCAGAAGTTGGCCTTGAGAAAATCCGTCAAAATGTGTTTTTTTTTCCTTTAAATGTCAAATGGATCTAGCTTCAACAAAAACTTCAATTCTTACCCCCGGGAATCCCAAGTTATAACTTGAACGGAACTTTTTGGTGTACCCATCATAGAAGTTTTAAAAACCATTTTCGAGAACGTCTGAAAAATCAAAGTTTTTTCTTCAAAATTTTAAAAGATTTGAATGCTCTGTCGGATTTTTTTCCTGAAAAATTGTTTTGCAATCCCTAAAAAGACTTATAATTGAGAACAACTCCAATTTGGACTGTTTGGAAAGGTTTTTTGAGAAATGATTTTTTCTCAAAGAAATTCTGGACTGTATTCTAATTTTGTCTAACAAATATAAAATGTGTAAGCTCTCCCCCGTTGCTTTGGGGGCCTTGGAATACAAAGCTTTAAATATTACACTCCCCGGGTTTTTTCAAACTGAAAAAAACGTGAAACCTTAGTTTCCAAATTTTGAACACACCTGAAAATGATTTTGAAAAGCTTACAAGGAAATGTTTGATGAAAAGGAATATAAAATTTTTAGAAAACACCTGAAATTCAATCGAATCGAAAAGCTGGGATTTTTTATTATTAAAAAAAAATTGTTGAAAATGATTTAATTTTTTTTGCAAAGAGATAAAGCCCTTTCAAAGTCTCCAAGAACCAGAACAGGACAGGTTTCAAGCGTTTTCCCTTTCCCAAAAATTTTTGGGATTTTTTTTGACTTAATCTTCCCCGGAAGGGTGGATGGGGCTGGCCTCCCTTTGTGGCCACACCTTGCATCTGCGGTGAAATGTTGAAAAAGGAGCCATCCACCTTTGGAGTTGCCAGAAAAGTACCAAAAATTTCCTCGCCATGCACTTGAAGACATAAAAAAAAAACCCTAACGAGAATTCCTTGCAGCTGGAACCCCCGGGGTTTTGCCCAAAAAAAATATCTAGACCGGGGAATTACAATCGTGCCTTGGGCCAACGGGCAGATTTTGGGGATGGGATCACTGTAGCGATACCCTAGCACCCTAAAAACCTTCCTTACCAAAAGAAGGGAGCACCGCGAGAGGGGCATTTTAAATAAACATAGAAAATACTGCACTAGAACAACAGAATTTCATTTTGAAAGCTTTTTATGAAACAAGGGGCCCATTAAAAAAAACTAAACAATGGCGAAAGAACAAAAAAAATAAAAGAAAAAAAACTGGAAAACCAAGATGGGGGAAATTTTGCTGCAAAAATAACCTTTGCATTCAACGGGAAAAACTGCAAGCTTTTTTTGGGGTGTCACCAAAAAAGATCTTCTTATAATGTTTTTTATTTTATAAAAATACCTAATCATTATTGTTTGCAAAAAAAAAAAAAAAAATTTTCCTTACTTATAGATATTACCAAATTTCTTAGGTAGGATCTTCAAATTGTAAAAAATTTTTTTCAAAAAACGAAAGTTTTTTCATTTTCTGCCATCACAATTTCCCTTCTTTTTTACCCCTAAAAATTTTTTTTAAATTTTTTTTTTAACACTGTTAAAATATTTTTTTTTTTTTTTAGAGAAAAGGGGAAAAATTTTGGGGGTTTAAAAACCGGGGAAAAGAAAAATTCCGTGAGCGCGAGAAGGTTTTTTACCGTCAAAAAAACCCCCTTCATTTACATTTCTTTTTTTTTTTATTTTTTGTACAAAATTTCGCTGTTGATATTATTTTATTTTTGGGGAAACAGAGGAGCAGGATCCCCCCTCCCCCCTTTTTCCCCCACCTTCCTCCCCCCCCCCCCCGGAAAAATTCCCGGTTCAGATCACGTCATAACCGGAGGGGAGCCCCGGGGAGGAAAACCCAAATGGCCCCCCCCGGATCCTAAAAATGGAGGGAAATAGTGCTGCGGTGGTTTGGGGGGAGTGTTGAAGGGTTAAAAAAAGAATAGAATAAATTCCTTTTTTTATACTCCCCGGGAAGACTGAAAGCCCTTTACTCCAGCATCAAACAGGTCTTTTATATTTTATGGGATAAAATTTACATTTTTAAAAACATATAAAAAAACCATTTTTTTTAAAAAAAAAAAAAAAAAAAAAAAATCAAGAGTTTTGGTAGGTACAAACCCCGAACCTGGATAAAGGGGAAAACTAAAAAAAAACCGGATTTTTTTTTTTATAGTCAATGTTTTTTAAAAAAAGATTATTTTACCTTATACAAGCTAAATTTCCCCTGGGAATCTTTTTTTCTTCCCGGGTTTTCATACACCAGTTTCTTATACAAATAGTATTTATGTTTATAATAACCATTCTCTTATATCGGGGTTTTCATATATCCAGTTGTTTATATCCAGTTATCAATATCCAGTTCCTTAATCGGGTTTCTCTTAATCTGGTTTTTATCATAATATATTCCAGTTCCTTATTCGATGTTTTTTTTATATCAGGTTTGTCAATCCCCACTTCTCTTTATCGGGGTTTGTCATATATCCATTCTCTTTTTGGGAGGTTCCTTTTAATCGGTTTATCACTCCCCTTTCCCCTTGTATCCCTAAAAAGCCTGGAAACACTCATCTTTAAAAAAAAACAAACCCAAAATGTTCATATCATGTAGCTTAAGAAATGGCCCCATGGCGTAAAACCCCTCTTTAAAATCTATACATTAAATGCAGGTCTTTTACCCAAAATTTCGTTCTAAAAAGCGAAATTTGTACGTGGTGCCTTTCATGCCAGGGCGTAGCATTTTTAATATTCTATCTAACCCCAACCCCGGGTGAAAAAAGTCAATATTTGTTTTACTTTCCTCCATACCTACCAGTAAATTTTCCGGTTTTTGTTTTTAATTTTTTAATTTTTTTCAATAAAAAAATTTTTTTTTTTATATTCCAAGGGGGGGGGGCCCTTTTTATCAACAAAAAAAAAGCCTTTCCCCAAAAATTTTCAGCAAAGAATATTTTGCCGCCGAGCAAAGTAGGGTTAACACTCAAAAAGAATAGTTTAAAAAAAACCCCCAGAAAATTATTATGTTTGTGTTCACTCCTTGGCCCCCGGGATTTCCCCCAATAATAAAATCCTACTTCCGAAAATTTAAATTTTATTTCAAGAACATCAAACAGTTTTTGTGGCGAGAAAAATTGTTTGTATTTTTTTATATCAGGGGATGCGGGAGTACCCACATTTTTATATCATTTGAACCTCAAAAGATAATGAATAATTCTTTTTTTATTTCCATTTAAAGACCTAACACAATTTTAAAAATTACTTATGCTTATGAATTTTTTTAAATCTCTCAAGTAATATTAAATTTTTAATTTTTAGTATGTAGGCAATTATGACTTAAAAGTAAATTTTTTGAATTGAAGCGAATTCCCACGTTTAATTTTTGACTTTTTTTTGAAGTTGATAGAAATATCATTCCCCATTACAGAACCCCCTTTTGTACGAGACCAAGAAAAGTCTAATCCTGACTCAAACTAGGGGGGGTAGTGCATGGCTCCATTGAAGATTTTCACAAAAAAAGTTAAACCTTTCGTTTAGAAGGCCTTCATGCAAAGGATGCGTATAGCAAAATAAAAAAAATTTTTGTTAAAAGTACAATTCATTTGTAATAGATCTCTTTTTCCTCTATATTAAACTGTTTTTACTTGGGGGGATTTCTTGGTTTCCTTCTCATTGTGTAATATTTCCAGAAACGAATATTATTATCTCACTGAAAGGAGAAGGGGGTTTTCTGTTGAACACAAGTGCACGTATTCTTTGTACCCCAGAAGGAGAGGAGAAAGCGGAAAATGCCCAACCCAAATGCAAAAAAGTGTGTGTGAGAGAGTGAAAAAAGAGAGGGAAAAAGGGAGAAGGGTTTAAAGAAGAGTGATAAAAATATAATTTCTTTAAATAATTAGGGTGTAGGTTTTTTTATAGCCTCTGTGGGTTTGTTCACTTCATCGAGCCCCAGCTCTGAGACCCATAAAAGAGTGAGGGTTTTTAATTGTATTGAACAGAACCTTTTTTTTTCCCCTTTTAGACAAAATTTTTTTCTTGTGGCTTTTTTTTTTTTGGGATGAGACTTTTTTGTCATTTACCCCATTCTGCCATTTTTTTTTTTAATTTTTAAAAATTCATGTCGAATCCATAGTCGAAATTTTTCACAAAATTTTAAATTTTTTTGTATTCCTATCGGGTTCCCCTTTAATCGAAAAAATTTCTAAAGGAAATAAATAATTTAAGTACATTGAATACGCCAGCGTTTTAATTTGGTCCCAAATTTTTTTTTAAGAAAAAATTTAAAAAGATCTCTTAATGCTTACTATCCACCATTAAGAATAATACTTACAAATTTTATATTTGAAACGGAACAATTGAAAGCATCTATCAAAAAAATAAAAATAAAAATTTTTGACTAGAGATTTCTTATGGATAAGGGGAAACCCTTAATTTTTTTAAAAAAGCTTTTTACAGAAAAATGATCTTTTAAGCTCGTAAATGTAGTATTTGTTGGAAGAACGTACAGGCGACTTTTTTGCTTTGTATGGCATGGACCCATATTTTGGGATGTCCAAAATTGGCAAGAATAATTTTTATGTAGGGTTTCAATTTTTCGCGACCCCATTCCAGATAGATTTTTTATGGCTTTAACGGCATATTTAAGGCAACCAATCAAAAAACCTTTTAAATATTTCAAGTTGGTTTTGAAAAATTACATTACAGTTTAATTTAAATAAAGGGACCCAAACATACATCTTTGTTTTTTAAAAGGAAAAATGGTAAATTTTTATAAAAAGGAAATTTGAAAAAGCTTTCATATACTTATGACTGCTTTCGTCATTTTAAACACGAATAAAAAAAAAAAAAAGTTTTTTCCAAAGACATTTTACAGAAACATGATTTATAATAATTTAAAATGTTTGTATAATTGTTTGAAAAGGGGGGATTTTTTTTAAAAAAGGGGTGTTTTTTTTTTTTTTTTTACCGATTTAAAATTTTTAGAAATTTCAATTTTTTGAAATGGGAATATTTTTTTTTTTTAAAATATTGATTGATTCACACTTCAGCATTAAAATCAAAAAAATACACGCCACATTTTGAATTAAGCTCTGGTTAAATGTAGGAAAGTGTCTCCCCAATTTAAGCTACCTAAAAGTACAACCTTTTAATAGTTGGATTTTCAATCGGGGGGATTAAGTTAAGCACCGCTATCGCAAAGAAACCCCGGGGGGCCTTCTTGTTCATACTGTTCTCACTTAGCTCATTTAATAAAAACAGGGAACAAAAACATAAATTCATTTCCACAATGAATGTTTTAACTTTACTATTGGTTTCATTATGTTTGTAGTCCCCCTTAGAGCTAAATTATAAAACAGGATTAAATTATATAAGTGAGACTGTCCTTAGTAGGGTTTTTGGGGGATGGTTGAACCACTCCCCGTAGCCTTTTGAAGAAATTTGTTCCCCCCAATCAGTGAGGGGGGGTTTTTCCAGCCCACCCAGGGGGGGTGATGTTAAGTGGGTAGCTGGTCGATTTCCTAGAGAAGGGGGAAAACCCCCCGTTCTGACATCTCTCTCAATAGGACGTTAAAAAAATAGAATCAACGGTCACAATTTTTAAAGGGGTCCCGGGTTAACTGAAGGGTTTCACTGAAAACCCTCGACCAGGTGGGGTAGAAAAAAAACCTTTTTTAAAGCAAGATGTGTCCCCGGGGCTTTTCGTTTTAAAAAATTTTTCCGCAACCATTCTGAACGCGGCTGGCGTCCGCTAGTTTCCGGCGCACTAGCGGCTTCTTTTGGCCGTATGGTGGAGCGACTGTACATGGACATTGGGGCGCTCCGGGCGGTGCGCTGGTAGTCGCGAAGTAGGGGTTCGGTCTGAGCCGAACATGAGGGGCTCGCGACGGGGTGCGGACAACGCGCCCTTTTAGTACTGGTACATGCGCCGCACGGGGTCTTAAAGCCGAGGAGTGAAGGGCGTTTTAAAATATTGTTCTTTTTTTTTAACATCTTTGAAATTTTTTTTATTTATTTACACTTTATTTATTTTTAAAAAAAAATATCAACAAGGGTAACAATTTTTTTTTTAAAAAACTTAGAAATATGTACAAAAAAAAATAAAAAATAATAAAAATAAAAAGTAATTTTTAATTAAAATTTGTTTTGTAACCCGGGGCGAAGTTAATCCCCTTTGGCATTTTCTCCCCTTTTAACCCCCCTTTTTTTTTGAAAAATTGCTTTTTTCCGGGGAAACCCCGGACACATTTTCAGGCAATAAACTAGCGCGGAGATTTTTTCTTATTTAGTAGCCAAATTAAATGGACTTGAAAGAAAAAAAAAAAAAGACCCCAAAATTTTAAAACCAAGATTTTCAATTTTGGAATACTTTTTCCCCTTATTTTTTATTTTGGAAAAAATTGTCCAAAATGACCACACAATAACCTCTAGTAGAAAATTCAACAACCTCGCATGCGGTCACCTTTCCCCTTTAAAAAATTTCTTATTGTTGTTTTACTTTTTTTCCCAATGGAGTTTCATCCCCCAAAAAAGTTACCAATTATGTATACGGTTTCCCCTTCAAAAACCTTTTCGCTTCCTACAGGTATTCCCCCCCCTCATCGAAGAGTTCTGAGCTCGGAGTTTCATCCACTTTTTTTCCGAAACTTTTCCCTTCCCCTGAAATTTTGTAAACAGAAGAAAACAAAAGACCCCATATTTTTTTTCTGGCACTGGTATCCCCTCTCGTTGGTTTTTAGAGGATCTGTTTTATACTCACACGAGTTGGAAGAAGTGCTGACGTTCGCTTCGGGGCATTTCTAATTTTATCATAATAATACAACAAAAAATATACTGGTTGAAGTGACTTAATTAGTTCGCTTCGACCCATTTCTATTATTATTATCACCCATAAAATAGCAACCAAAAAAAAAAAAAAAATACTACTGGATTGAAGTGACTTATAAATATTAAATCAACCAAAAAAGTAAGGTCTATTCATGCCAGTAAAAGTTACTGCTAAAACCCGGCACTTTTTTCGCCGTTGAGGTTTTGCCTTGATTGGTGTCCTAGGGAATTTTTGAAATTTTTTTTAATCCTAAAATACCAAAAAAAAGACTCTTTACCAAATTGGGAGTCATTTGGTCAGCCGTTTCCGAGTTCGTTGATTAATTAAATGGATGTGGAAAATGATTTGGATTTTCCTTGTACATACTTATTGTGAAATTAGTTTTGATCCATCTAAGTTGTAACTTTTAACTGTTTATAATTTATTAAAAGGTGCCATTTAAAACTTGGATAGGGGAATAGTCCTTTTTTTTTTAAAAAAAAAAAAGGTAAGTGTCCCCGGAAACCGCTTTGCATTATTCAGAGCACTTTACCTTTACATCCATACCATTCCGGAAACGGAAATTTCGCTCCGGCCGGGGATTCGAATGTTAAATTAGTGGAGTATAAACAAGGTCTAGGTACTTTCATCCAAAAAACACCCACCTTGATCTCTCTGCGGGCGGCGTAAATGTAGTGTTCCCCCGCTCTTGATATGATCAAGCACTGGATGACGACACTGTTTGGGAAGGTAGCCGAGGTCCCCAGTTGCCCTCCACGGCAGTCGTCGCAGATGAGGAAGTACATGAAAACCGCCGGCACCCAGCCAATCACCAGGGGAGCCCAAAAATCAGGAAGGTGGTGTAGATGGCCTTCTCGTTCCGGGTGTGCTCCGAGCGTCCTTCTGGCGGGGGTGCGAGGAGTGAACCACGGGCGCCATCTTTCTGCGCCGTTTTTGATCTGGTGAAAAGAAATCGAGGCATTTATTTTAGCCAACGCAGCCATAGCGGATGTCCCGGCTCAAGTAGAGTTTAAACCGGGCAAGATTTAAATCCACTTTGGGCTATAGTTGATACTATTGATGTATCGCGTGGAGAATATCTTTTAAGCCCAAAAAAAAGTTTTCTTTTGGCGAAAAAAACATTAAAAAAACTCAAACAAATAAAACTATACAACATTGAACTAATCCGAATATCCTTGAAAAACGCATTTATATATGTAGGCGAGATAGACCGAACTATGAGACGTGAATTCTACGAATAGACCCTTTCCACGAGATATCCGAAAATGCGTAAAAAAATGTAGAGTACATTGTACAATATCAAATGTCAACTCTGTCGAAATTGTTTTCATGCCCTGAGAGTTATAGAAAATTAAAACCCCAAATATACTTAGAATTCAGATAAGGTCAACTTGTAAATTTCTTTCAACCTCTTGGTAAATTTACTGCATTTATACATTTTTTCTCAACACCAGACATGAAATAATAACCGAAACCCCTGATATTACCCGTGCCGGGGTTTTATACCTAAAAGAACTTCAGTAAATTTTTCCCCGTCTTGATCTGATTCTCTGAAATAAAGCATCCATTCTATGAATTACCTGTTCCCGATATTCCAATGAATACTTTGAATGAAGCCCCGAAGTGCCTTAATATCTAAATATAAAACCCCGCGTGCTTTGAGTTATTTTTCGATACCGCCCCCGCTTTTAGGAAGGAAAAATTCGAAAGTGCCCTCAATTCGCTACGAGTTAGTTTTGATATATTTTAGTACTGGCCTTCTGTAGGTTTCAGGGAAATATATTCAACCTTTTGACCCCCTTTTTTCGTTTTCCCTCCTATTCTTTTCCCTTCCCCATTTTCGCTGTATTTCATCTCTCTTTTTCTCTCTCTCCCCCCCCCCCCCCCCCTTCCCCCAAGTTTTTATTTTATTTCCTACCACTTCCATCAAAGAAAGCGCACTTATGTATTCCTCTTATGTATTCCGCACTTATGTATGGGGTAATGGTAGACAGGAACCCGTTCTTTCTTCCCTCTCCGTCCTTGCCCACACATGCACCTCATAATGTCATATATACACACATACCATCACAATAACACGTACCTACACACACTAACTAAAAATACATACTCAATCTTTTTTCTCTTCTTATCCTTATCCTTTTCATCATTTTTTTTTTTAGAAGTGTTCCAGTCACTTAAACCTTCCTACCGTGGTATTTTTCGCTTATTCCAATTCTCTTTCCCTTCTCTCAAATTCTCTCTTTTCCTTTATATATTCCAATCTTCTTTCTCCCTTTTCTCCAAATTTCCTCTTTCTCCTTCTCATAATTCCAATCTCTCTTTCCCCCTTCTCTCAAATTCCCCTCTCTCCCCCTTCTTATTATTCCCAAATTTTCTTTCTCCTTCTCTGAAATTCTCTCTTTCTCCTTCTCATATTTCCAATCTCTCCCTTCTCGATATTCCTTCTTTTCCTTCTATATATTCCAATTTCTCTCCTTCCTGAATTTCTCTTACCTTACTTCTATGAGTGTGGTTCCATTAGGGTCGTTTGTATTCTCTCAACTTTGGGTACCCTGTTTTCATACTTTTCCCCTTTTCTCTACAGTGTGTCCCCCAAGAAATGTATTGCTATCATTTTGGGTATGATGACCTAGAGTTGAAAGCACCATAT
The DNA here is from genome assembly GCA_024516035.1 of Bactericera cockerelli. Classification (NCBI taxonomy): domain Eukaryota; kingdom Metazoa; phylum Arthropoda; class Insecta; order Hemiptera; family Triozidae; genus Bactericera; species Bactericera cockerelli. Next base: position 16,515 of record JAMCCL010000460.1, read on the forward strand.
ATCTAATAAAAAAATAAATAGAAGATTGCTATCATTTTAAACCACTGTAACCCTCGTAACGGGTTTATTTTGTTCATTATTGGTTATTTATTGTCACCATTTCAACTTGAGTTCGACTCAAATTCGGTATATACGTAGTAAATTACCTATATTTTTTGGCTTTCTGTAAAGAACAGGAAAGCCTTTGTATCCCCACTTTTAGTCGTTTGTGTATGTTTACTTCTTTTCTCTTAAAGATTAGGTGATTTGTATGAGGCAACATAGTAAGCAAGATACCCGGAAAAACTCGAATCCGATCAGACCAAACCTTACGTACATGATTTTTCTGTAAAAATTACCTTTTCGGAACCACGTTAGCATTATGTATTCTAGGGTAGAAAAATATTTACACCTGTGCGAGTTTTAGGTTTTTACTGAATTCCGACATGTCGGGTATTCAAATCCGCGCCTTTAGATCAGGAGGTATTCAAACCCGCCTTTAGATCAGGAGGTTTCTACTGAAATTCCGAATGTCGGGTATTCAAACCCGCGCCTTTAGATCAGGAGAAGATAGAGTTACAGGCGACATCTGTCGGGCGAAAACTTTGGGGGTATCACGCGCCAAAATTACGGAAAAATTTTAAAGTAAATTTTCTTAAGTGGCCACTTATTATTCTGGATACTTTTGTTTGCTAACCCATATTTTATTTTAATGGTTTACTGTAATTTATGTTCAATTCTTTTTTACAAAGTAACCCTGAATAACTTAGGGTTGACCTAGGACTCTCTATCAGAGGTCTTGGTTCTTTTCATGTCATATGTTCTGACGGAATATTTTAGAAAATTGTTACACACAAACACAAATGTCCTAAACTTTCTACTAATGACTTCACTCTACAAGTTACACATTGATATGAATTCAAGTTTTTCGGTTCATGTCATGTTTTAGAATAAATTCACATTAGAATGTCAAATTAAATAACAGTTCAAAAAAATTCTTTACTCCAAAAAAACAACCTATTAATATCCCAGAATCATAGAGGAATATCTAGCCATAGAAGAATAAGGGATGGAAAATATTTCCATTCAGAAAAAACTCCTTACTTTTTAATCGATTTATTTTTATGTATTAAAAATGGAAGCAATTGAAAATAAATGTCGTAAATACTGACATTACTGAGTTTTGACGTTAAATGCATATTGAGAAATCGTATGGAATGCATTTGTCACATGGTATTGGATGCAGTAGCGGTAGTAATGACCAAACGGGAATTGCGGAGGAGGGTGGGGCAAATCGAAAAAATAATGGTTTTGGTCAAAAACCTACTCGGTGTTCCCAAAAACGTCACGTTGTTTAAATTATTTTTTTGTAAACTTTTCTAATACAGTACCTCTCGTATTACACAAAAAAATCATTACGAAATTACTATCGTTCAGTATCATCGTTAATTTTTTTTAAGTAGAAAAATTGAGAGGGCATCTAAATTTTGAATTTGATAATTTTCAGCAAAGTTTACATTACATAAATTGATATATCAAAGCTTTGATCAATGAAGAATGTCATCAAATGTACAAAGCATGTGATTTTTATTATGTGCATTGCGTATTTGTAGTAAAAATAGTTACATTTTACTTTCAATTTTGTGCCACGTCAGGAATTGAATAAAAATCTTCTTAGATTGATAACCCCCAAGTCAAAAGTTACCCATTTCACAATAGTCTCCTTTTTATATTTGAACCTATGCAAACCCGCTTGATCTCTCTCATCTCATTAGAAGTATTCCTGTAATCTGTCTCTAATAGTTGCCCATAAAGTTCTTTTATGACGTCATAATGTCGTGCGGCTTGGAAGGTTTTCATTTATCCTCCAGGAAATATAGAACTTTGAAGTTTTTAAATTTAAAATTTTTTACTTGTCTTGACACTTTACTATTATCGTTTGCTTGAATAATTTCAATGGCTTGGAAACAGAGAAATTTCCAAGTATTTCTCTCTTGGGGATTCATAAGAATTTAGAAACCATCTAATTTCTAAACCCCGCATAAGTATCAACCCCACAAGATTTATTTTATCAGATCATGAAAAGTTATTTTTTTTTCAATTTGCTGGAAAAAATTGTCTTTTAACTTTTTTCAAGGTCAAGACAATGTCATTTTTATGAAAATATTCCATCATTAAAATTATGCTAAATAAATGTAAAGACTTTAGCTGATCATGATGGGAAAAACCAATTTATGTCAGTAATATTCTTCATATACCTTTTTTCGAAACCTACTTGGGGCGCCGCTGTTTTGGTGTTTTCGTTGTGTATCTCAAGCCCAGATAAATATGAGAGTTTCTTGTATAAGAAAGAGCTTAAGAAATACTGTTACTGTTTACGTAAAGTATAATCAGTATCAGTATAAAATAGAAAATGAGAATTGTATTAGTATAATAATGAATATCAAACATACTTGACATTGTTTCGGCTTATTTGCTTCATCAACAGGTAATACTTCAGAACATCCATCTCATCAAAGACGAGAAGATCGGAGCGCTGATTCCTTCTAAGTTACTTCAAAAAATTTGATTTGTACACAAAATTTTGCATACAGCAAACTGACAGAGTTAAAGCGACCCCGTTATTTTTTATTATTATTATTATTTTAACAATTCTTTATTAGATACAAAAGGACATTATGTCATACAAATAATAATTTCAAAAAGTGAAAAAATGAAGAAAAAAACAATTTATACAATAAAAATGAAAAAAGAATAGAAAATATAGAAAAATATGTCCTAACTAAAGGGCGGGGGTATTGCCTATGGCAATTTCTTCCACCCAACCCTTTCTAGACAAGTTAAAGCGCTTAAAGGTAAAAAAGACGAAAAGAATATTTCAAACAACTTTTAGTTCCCATTGAGTGGTTTTGGAGGTTCACCTGCAGGTTGGTCCCGGGGGTGCCGGTGCTGCCGTCTTCTTGTACTTGACCTCATGGCCTGGTGGCGCTTGACATGCTAGATGTGGGAATAATGCGCCATGATGACGAGGGGGTGAGGAGGGAGTACGAGAACTTGGCTGGAATTGGTCTTCCGGATGAACCTGCCCAAACAGGATTTAAAAAAAAGGCAAAGAACTCCCCATGCTCCTGTGTCTGTCCCGGTAGCTCAGTGGTAAAGGCGGCACTTGGGAATCCAAAGGTCGTGGTTTTAAACCCACCGGGCATGACAAGTTATCCTCCCATTTGGGATTTTTTCCACATAATAATATGTCTTGGCTTACTGTTGGAATAAGGACTTTAATTGTTTTAATGGGCGTATAAATAAGGCGATATTATTATTATTATTATCATCTAATTGAACAAAAAACCTTCTTTTCCCAGTGACCGTATTAAACACATTGCCTGAAATTATTCATATTAATTTAGTGTGAGTTAGAGACGGTAGATTCAACTGAAAAATTCTCAGCCCCTTCTTCACACCGAAAAGTCTCAGTATAGATGACCAAACAAAGAAGAGCTAAGACATGAAAAAAACATCAAAAGGCCTCTTTTGGAAAATGGTATGAAAGAGGCTTCAATAAAAGTTTGAAAAGGAAAAGAAATAATAAAAATTCCCATCTGACATTCCTTTTCAAAAACTTGAAAATGTCATCTACAGGTTCAATTCATTTTGTAATTTTTTGGAAATTGTGGAGGTTTCTTTTCACCTAGTAAAACTATGACGCACAATTTAATTTGAATTTTCAATGTGCGTTTTGATGATCCGGTACTAAAAAAAATATAAAATCCTTAAATATAAAATCATACAAAAATAGGATTACAACAATCTGCCAGACCCCGAAGTTGGACTATAATAATGCTTTTTTTTTTGTGTTATTATGTCACAATTTTAGTGGGTAGCGCAGAATCATAGGATTTTTACCACTTTAAATTTACAATATCTTGTATTATTTTTTTTGCCTAAGTTTCTCCCACTGGTTCGCTGCTTTCACATTAAAGCAGCTATCATTTTTCCTCCGAGGTGTGGGGGGACCCCAAATCCAATACAGAGCAAGAAAAAAATCCTCCCGTGGGAAACGAACCCAGGTCACCATGTGTGCAATGCCTAGCGCGCTAACTCGCTCTGCCACAGTGACTACAACTGAAGTCGGACTATTTGTAATAGTGCGCTTCCTACTTTTTTGTAACCATTTTATAATTCGACCCTTTTTTTTATTAACAGTATAATGGTGAATACCTTTTTTTTTCACACCTATATTGTTTAGTAGTTAGAAATAGAATTAGAATGTTTAGTTTAACTTGTTAACATACAACATATGTATTAAACGTAAAATGATTGATGTTGGGTTAGGGTTATGTGTTGACTATGTTCCATTTTCAAAGTCAAAGGGGCGTGGGTTGTTCGTGCTTGGCCTTTCATCGTCGATTGATAAGAATCGACCATCCTTAAAATAACTGAAAAAGATGAAACTTAACTGACAAATCATAAAGAATACAGGCCATATATTAATTTTGATATATTCGCGTTGCGAAGTACGGACGAAGAGCTAGTAAAACTAATAACATGTGGTCTATTCGAACTTTATACAATATTTTGAAAGATTTGGTATACTTGAAAATTACCTTGTATGGTTATATTAAAGAGTTCGCTTAAATGGTGCAAAGGGTTTTGTAAACTTTTAATAGCTATTAAATCTTCCAAGTGGAGAGACGGTAGAAAGGGCTTTCAAAATACTGACACCTGTCACTGGGGTATGTGCTGTGTCAATGAGTGAGAGGAATAGAGACAGACAAAGAGAGTGAGATAAAGAGGGAGAGAGGAAAAAAGAGGGATATGAAAAGAGTGTTGAAGGGATCGAGGGAGGAATTAAAAGGGAGAGAGGATAGAAGAGGAAGTTAGATAGGGAGGGAAGAGGGAAAGAAAAATGTCTGTAGAGAGAGAATATTGAGAGAGGCAGTAGAGTTTGAAAAGGAAAAAAATTGTAGAAGGATGGGTTGAAAAAATCTAGAAAGTGTGAAGTGGATGTATTTTTTCCAATGTTCGAATATTATCCTTGATTTCTGTCAATTTCAGACGGTATTCTATTCAGGTCTTGTTGTGAGATATGTCTACGACGTTTTGTTTACGAGCACTGGTACAAACATTCAATTTTAAAAATAGACAAAGTCCAACAGGTGGAGAAAGTTTAGTTTAAAATTGTGTGTTCAAGTATATAGTGCACATGGTTTCTCTTATAAAGAATTATTTTCCATCATAAGAGGGTAAATTTTATCTGAGTTTTTTCTCTTATATCCAGGTTGATTAAATATTATGTCCTTCAATTGCATCCTTCGAAGAAAATCGCTTCATGAACACGAAATAAACACTTTTAAGGATAACGCTTTGTAGGTACACGGTTAAATTTTAAAGAGTAAATGCATGAAATTGTTAGTGCATTTTTTTTTTTTTTTTTTTTTTTTTTTTTTTTGGCATTGGGCAAAAACTATCTATTTAATTATTACCACGCACTTCTTTATACAATATTTCCATTTGTGTCATATATTTACATTCACTTAATGTTGTCTATGCGTCCTATAGTCTGGGTTAAAGTCTCTTTCTTTCTGACTGGTAATTTCTACTTCAATGAAGTACCAACGTGGTCTTTTTTCTCGGTCTTGTTATCAGAGAATTACATTCTGTAAAAATAACCAGAGACTATGCCTAGTTGAGATTGGCCATATTTTCTCGATCGTATGTTTTCTCCTTCAACTCTTCTTGAAATTGACAGTTCATTATTAAACAGACTGATGTCTTGAAAAAAGATTGTCGCATCTTTTGCCCGTGACTTTTCCCTCAAAAATAAGGAACTCGTAGTTTCTACTATTTTTATGTTTAAACAAATTTAGAGTATGTATAAGATTGGGTATATTCTGCAGTGTATATCAGAGCAATAAATTGTAACGATATACATTTGTTTTGTATCACAACACTTATAAAATAAATAAATAAAACATGAAGGGTAAGAAAGGAGCGATTAAATTAAATTATATTTCTTCTGGGAAAAATAAACTTCTTAAGCTCTGCAGACCGCTCTATTATTCCTGTATCATATTTCTGCACTAATGATAGCGGATTATGCGTTTCCACAGCCATTGGTCATGGTCATGGTGATTTTCATACCAGGTAATACGGGTATACTGGTTCAGAAAGCTATTTTTTCTCTATTTTTTTTTTTTTTTTGGAAAATTTGGACGGCAAAAATCAGAAATGTTTTTCTAGTACTAGGTCGTTATCACCCACAAGTGCTGCGTTTACAAGTTACACGTTAATTTCCTATTTACTTTGTATTGTACCTGCATTTTAAATTTAATTTAAACTGTTCAAATTTATTATGAAGTATTCTGTGTGACCTGGTATGCTATAGTCTGATATAGAACTTAAATGTACATTTTGCTGGTAATTACTGTAGTATTAGTGGAATGACCAATATGTACACAATGAAAGTACAAACAGATGTTCTACATTATTTGCGATTGTAATGTAACACTATGTTAGCAAAAGCATTTATGTATTTAGGAGGTGTACACTGTAAATATTCAGCATTTCTCATCTGTTCAGAGTGTTCAGTCTTCACTAATGTTTAAGACATCATACATCACAAAACTTTTCGTACACCTTGAAATATTTAGTAAAGAGAAATGGAATAATTTGTGATATCACGATTGTTATTCCACAGATAAAGATTATTCCAGAAGTTTGTGTTCTATCCTCAGTTCTGCTCACATCTCTGCCTCTTGATTTTAATGCTATTAATTTCTACTTGTGATTATAAGTACATGTATCAATGGTATTATTTATTAATTAATTGCCTGGTAGGGCCGGAAATGCCACGGGTTTGGATGGAACAGAAATTTTTGTCGAAAAGTCTGCCCCAACCGGGAGTTGAACTCGGGAATCTGGACTGCAGGCTGTAGTCACAACCATTACGCCACGGAGGCTGTATTATTTATTATGTTCTTTTAAAAATAACAATGATAAATTTGCGCCGAATGTCTAGTCCCTGGCCCTGCAATTTGCAGTAAAATGTTACAGCACCCTTTTCTACACGCTTCCCTTCCTCATGTTCCGAGAATATACAGCCATGATAGCTATAATGAATATATGATAATAGAATTCTAGTACGTGTACACAAATCAACATTCGCCAGTTTGCCATAATTCAAGTTCTGTACTCAAGTGCAGGAATGCAATGCAGTATCATCTTGCATATGCATGAAATTTTGCAAGTAGAAAACACATAAAAGTGCATTAAATACATACTTTAAATTATGTATGTAATGAAGTTTTAATGTGGGTATGTTATACTTACGATTTGTACTTGTGAAAATTATATAGTTCTTAAAGAAGTATGATTAATACTTGTTGCGATTACTTTTTAATTAATTTAAGGATTACTTTACAATGTACGTTTGTAACTCTCATGGCGTATCCTTAGATATTAAAATAAAGTATTGATAGATTATGCAAATGACTTTTGCTTGTTCAATACAAAAGTTAGAAATACCCTAATATCAAAATATTTAAAAATAAACTTCGAAGTTAAAAAAATAAATATAAAATGGAAAGTACCATGGTTAACATGCTTTAATTTTTTCTTTCTTGAATTTTATTTTTGCGTAAATTAGGTAATTCAAAGCAAACCAGAACATTCATAAAAACCACCCCCGAGACTAAAGTTTATTACCATTCCAAGAACAATAGCCCACGCCTCGAAGGAGACTCGAGCTTTCAAAGGACGATAAAAAAGCCCATTTTTCCCAGATTGACTCGTAAAAATTCAGAACCTTAAAAACGTAGATAACGTGTAGAAAATACCAACGGAGATTAAAACGCATCTTCTAAAAAATGAAATAAAGGGCGATTATAAAGAATAAGAAAAAGTCCGATATTAAAAAAATATAAAAATCTTGGAAAGGTTTTATAAATTTACGAATATTAAATTTCGGTTGAACTTCCTTTAATCCTCTGGCAGTTTTAGGGCACATTTTGGGTTGAAAGCTCGAGTAGTGTTGATAAATAGATTGAGATATTTGTATCTAATAATTTATGTATGAAATTAGTGAATAGCTAAACATTACGAAATCCGCGGAATTCGAACCCTGATCCTGGCAAGTGCTACTGACTCGGATATGGTGACTTCCATAATTTATTTTTGTAATATGTACCAATTATCTGATTACTTGAAACATTATTGTACACCGGTATAGGTAATATTTGAACCATAATTAAATTTCGAACCACAGAATGTTTGTCTTGATATTTAAGTATTGTACATGCATAACTGAAGAATTAATCAGGCGTTCATACAAATAAGTCGAATTAATAACGACTCCCTAAAAAAATCTGCCTATGTATATTGATCTAAAATATAAGATCAAAATTTTGGTGTTCTTATTTGAATTTTAAAAGTTAAATAATTTTAGCATGGCCAACTCTCATCTAATTACATTTCATAAGAGACATTGAAAAATAATACCTAAGAATAATTGACAAAATGCAACTAAACTTTAAAAATAAGTTAAAACCATTTTATATTCTATAAATAACTGTTTTCCCGCATCCTTAGCCATATAAACCAGAAAGTTATCAAGCTGCAAGTTTCAATCATTTTCACATCCATTAAGTTTTGGTTAAAGTACAAAAATTGTTCAATTAATCATACACACATCACAACTTTTCTTTCAAACTTTAAATTTTCTTTTTGAACCATTAGATGTTGTCAAATGTTAAAAATCCATTTGTTTTAAGAAGTACAAGTGGTGATTTATTTCGACTGCCAGGCCAAATAGTTCTATTGGACTGAAATTGTTTGAAAACAGACGTGAGACTCATAGAAAATCTAGAAGACTTGCTCTGAGGTTATAAATGAGGGATTTGAGGGAACAAGGTAATAAATCATATCTTCCTAGTGCCCTTTCTACTCAGGGTTCAGCACGCTGGAAGTTGAAAGAAACCATTTTGATCTGTCCTGACATACTGGATACTGGTAAAATTCTGGCGAGATATATTATCTATTTCTATTTATTTCAAATTCGTATAGGTCTTATGGAAGTCCAAAATACCATGATCATTATACGAATAATGCTTTATTAGGAGAGCAGATAGGTGGTGTATCTATACATAGTGTTTCATATACAATATTTTCCGAAGATAAAAAAGGAAAAATAAGCCTTTAAGGATGAAATAAATTTTCTGTGCAAGAAAGAAGAAAAATAAATAAAACAACTCCTTCCGCCTACCCGTTGAGGAATTAGATCCGTTTCTGAAGGTCTTTATCATAACCGAGTCATAGCGGTTTCGTTAGGTCATAAATGTCTTTAGTTTTATGTGTTAGGTACATGATATTACGTGAGTTCACTTTTCAGTCGCACATAAAAATATCGCTTTATAGATGTTTTATATGTTAAATAATAAGAACATATATTTTGAATGTTTAATAAAAAATAAGTAACACTTCGTATATTTAAATATAATTATTAATAGAGAAATGGATAAGTATGTACAGTGAGTTCTTGGGTGAGAGAAATGTATCGAACTGATTCCAAGATGATGACAGTAAGCTCTCAAAGTAGGTACCGATTACATAATAGGTAAGCTTGTTAAGGTACCAAAGTTTCATGTCATACAACATCCCCTTTCAACTAGAATTTAAAAAATAAATAAATGTCCTAGGAGGAAGAATCAGAAAACATAAATCTCCTAGGAGGAATAACTTTTCTACCAACTCTAGTTTCATATGCTAAAGGAGTAGCAACCTGACTGGGACTTGTATCTGGAGTTCTGAACTCTGAGCTAGACTATCAACCTTTGGGCTTCTAGGAGGTTCTATCTTTTGAGAAGGAAAATATTTCAAATGAATTCTATTTCTTTTATAAATATTCTTATTTTCATCTTGCACTGTATATGATCTATATCTAGAATTTTTTGTTTAATATTTTTCCTCTAACCCAAGGTAAGTTTTTCATCTTTCTTAAAAAGTATATTATTATAATTATGATCATCAATTTCCTTTAATGGTTTAGAATTTTTATCATGAAATTTAATAATCTATTTTTCCTTTCTATATCAAAAAACTTAGATCTAGTAAGAAATCTTAGGTTTTAAATAATTATGAGTTACAGGAATTTTGGTTCTTAAAGGTCTTGAAAATAATAATTGAGCTGGAGATGGTGAATTATTTTTAGGTGTGTTCCTAAAATTTAACAATGATAAATAAGGATCTGAACCAATACATTGTGCTTTTTTTAAGTAAATTTTTAACAATTTTAACATGTGACTCTGCAAGACCATTTGACTTGTGATGGTAAGGACTGGAACATATGAAATCGAATTCATATTGAACACTGAAGTCTTTAAATTCTTTAGAGGTAAATTGACTTCCAGAATCACAAACAACAAGTTTTGGAATACCATGTCTGGCAAAAATAGATTTCATATTTAAAATAACTGTTTTAGCTGAAATATTGTCTAACTTAGCAATTTCGAAATATTTACTATAGTAATTCAACAAGCAGAACATATTGTTGTCCATTAAACTGAAATAAATCACATCCAAGCTTAGACCATGGTAAATTAGGTATTTCATGAAAAATAATATTTTCTTTACAATTATTTGGTTGGTTACTTTGGCAAGTAAAACAGGATAAACACATATCTTTTATTGAGATAACATACTAGGCCAAAACAATATATCTTTAATACGATTAGTAGAAAAATTTACACCAACATGACCTTCATGTGCTCTAGATAGCATTTCTTTTTGCATACTTTTAGGTATAACCAAATCATTTTGCCGGAAAATCAAATCATTTATAATATTTTAATTCATCTCTGAAATTCCAAAAATGTCCAATTTCATTATAAACTTCAGACTTATTCTTCGGCCATCCTTTCAAAATGGTTTTCTTTAGTAAAACTAAAATTGGATCTTTATTGGTTTCTGACAAAATTTCATCTTGTTTGTATCTTGAAATAGGTAAATTTTCTATCACATTATTAACTTGACATACAACGTCTTCTTCTATTTTATCAAGAGTTTCTATTTCATAGTTTTGGCAGAGGAGATCTAGAAAGAGTATCTGCTATGTATAACAAAGAACCAGGTTTATATTTTACTATTAAATTATATGCTTGAACTTTAAGCTTTAAACGTTGGATACGTGCAGGAACCAAATTCAGAGGTTTTTTTAAAAAGATTTTCTAGGGCTTTATGATCGGTTTCAACATAAACCTTGTTTCCCAAAATATATTGGTGAAACTTCACACATCCAAAAACAATGGCAAACATTTCGCGTTCTATTTGTGCCCATGCATTTTTTTGCGTTGGACTCAAAGCTTTAGATGCGAAAGCCACAGGAGAAGAATTTGCAGTAAAACTGCTCCAACTCCTTCTATACTTGAATCACAGATAGTGTAACGTCTTTGACTAGGATCAAATGTTTTTAGAACAGGAGATGACGTCACTATTTTTTTTAAGCTCATTGAGACAATCTGTATGTTTGTCAGTCCAAACAAAATCAGATGTCTTAAAGTAATTCTCTTAAACAAGCTGTCTTATTAGAAAAATTTGGAATGAACTTGGATAAATAATTAAAAAAATCCAATAAGTCTCTCTAACTCTTTTTTGTTAGTAGATTTGACATTTTTAAAACCGCTGATATTTTATCGGATCCATTGATATACTACCTTCAGACAAAAAAATGTCCTAAAAATTTAATTTCAGTGAACCGACTTTACATTTTTCTTTATTAAATTTTAATCCTTTATTTTTGGCAATATTTAAAACTTTTAATAAACGAGAATCATGTTCCAAAAAGAGTAGATCCATATATTTAAAATATCGTCTATGTAGGGTTCTACACCTTCTACATTTTCAAAAGCAAAATTCATACGCTCTTGGAAAGCTTCACTTGAGCAACTCAGACCGTATGGCAATTTTTTAAAAAACAATATCTTCCTCCAAGAGGTGAATTAAATGTACAAAGTTTACTACTTTCTTCATCTATTGGAACCATCCAAAACTACTAGTACAATCTAGAATGAAAAATACTTGGCATTGCTTAATTTACTAGAAATCTGCTCAAAAGTTGGTATACAAGAATTACTAGTTATAATAAATTTATTTAAATGTCTAGGATCTAAACAAATACGAACTTTATTGTTTCTTCTTTTTTACAATTACAATAGATTCACCCACTCAGTAGGCTCTACAACCCTTTCAATAATGCCATGTCTCTCCATTCCTCTAATTCATTCTTTTAATAAAGATCTTAAACCAAAAGGTATTTTCCTTTGGCTGTCAATACGTGGAATGTAGTCATCTCTTAAATTTAATATGGTTTTTGGACCAATAGTACCTACTTCACCCTAAATAATGACAAAAAAATCTTTTAAAATATTATTATAACTTAAGTCATTTATTTTTAAAATTTCTCCCTATCAATTTTAAATCTGTGCATGTTTTTAATCCTATCAAAGGACTACATTCAATATCACAAATAATAAATTCTAGTCTGTGATATTTTATTTGTTTTTTCTAACTTACACATTAGAAAAACACTCCCAATAATTGGAATTTTCTGGTTACTCACAATTACAAAGATTCCAATTATGTCTATTTATTTTTGGTTTCTTATAAGGAAAAATTTCATTAAATTTATTGATAGGTAATAAATTAACTGGGGGTACCTGTGTCTACTTACATTCTACAGATACATTATTTACAATTAATTTTTCTTTCCAATCTTTATCATTTTCTCTCTTCATGTCATGTACTTCTCCAATGAAAAATTGACTCGTCCTCGTCACCGTCATCAGATTGAAATTTCGCAATTTTTTTACGACACCACTCTTTGACCGGCATCTATTTGCATAGTGACCTCTTTTGATTGCATTTTAAAACACGTAACAGACCTTGCAGGACAGTTACTTAAATGGTTTTTTGAAAATTGGGCACCACATTTGAAAACATTGCTTATTTTGATTATTGTACTTGTTTCCTTGATTGTTTGACTGGAATGATTATGCCCGAGGGGTTCTTAAATTTTGATTTAAATTTGTTAATTTTCATCACCGTATTGTCACTGGAAACTATTATTTTGATTAGTAACATGATTAAATGAAGTTTCTGCAGCAATACAGATGGATACAGCTTTGTCTATATCAATATTTGATTCCTTCAACAGCATCAGTTTGAAATTTTGTTTTTGCAGACCAGCAATAAAAATATCACGGACAAGTTCTTTTCTCAATTTATCAAATTGGTAATTTAAACTTAAATTTTGTAATTCTGTAGAAAAATCCAAAATTGACTGTCCATCTTTTTTGTTTACACGTAAAAAAATTATATCTTATCAAAGTAAGGGACATTTCGAGTCAAAATGTTCTCTAAATTTATTTTTTTAACAATTTCGAACTTGTATTCGTCAGCCTGAGATAAATTAAAAGAATTATATATCTCAATCCCAGCTTCTCCCATAGAGTGAAGAAGTAATGCGACACGTCTCTTTTCTTCTTGGGTCTAATCCACTGGCTAATTCAAAAAGTTCAAATTTTTTAAACCATCTTTTCCATCTTTCGGAAAGATTTGCTGTCCAAAATTAAATTCAGCAACATTGTTTAAAATTTAAAGAACCTATTGGGTTTTTATCTGCAGTGGTTTTGGTTTCTTCTTTAGGAGGCATTGTTCACCAAATTTATATTTCACTAGGTATGAAGATAAAAAGAATACTTAATGTCAACTTGAGAAAAAAAACACAAAATAAATTATTTAATTGAAATGTTAACAACTATTTGTAGTACATAAAAAATGTATATATCATCATTTATCATAAAAAAAACTTTGGGTTCGATTAAATAAAATTTGCAATTTTATAAATTACTTAGGTAGTCACTCATTTTAATGTACACTCTTATTTAACTCTGCAAGTTAAAAAGTTAATTACGATAAAATAAATTAAACATTTTCATATTTAAATTATTATACACCTGACACCAGTTTTTATATGTTAAATAATAAGAACATAAAATTTGAATGTTTAATAAAATAATAAGTAACACTTCGATATTTAAAAATTAATTATTAATAGAGAAATGGATAAGTATGTACAGTGAGTTCTTGGGTGAGAGAAATGTATCGAACTGATTCCAAGATGATGACAGTAAGCTCTCAAAGTAGGTACCGATTACATAATAGGTAAGCTGTTAAGGTACCAAAGTTTCATGTCATAAAAACAATAGGAATAACAGCTTACGTTTCCTTATTTTGTCCCTCAGTGTAATTTTTCACTGAACTTTGAAATGCAACTTTCAATTACTGAAAAAAGAGCATTATGTGAAAGA
>JAMCCL010000461.1:0-30849 GCA_024516035.1 Bactericera cockerelli
ATATGTATAGCGGAGAAATAGTTAAAAGAGGGGGAAATGGGTATAGCGGGGAAATAGAGAAAAAAAGGAGAAAATGGGTATAGCGGAGAAATAGTGAAATAAAGGAGAAAATGGGTATAGCGGAGAAATAGTTAAGAGAGGGGAAAATGGGTATAGCGGGGAAATAGTGAAAATAAAGGAGAAAATGGGTATAGCGGGGAAATAGTGAAATAAAGGAGAAAATGGGTATAGCGGAGAAATAGTGAAATAAAGGAGAAAATGGGTTATAGCGGAAAAATAGTTAAAAGAGGGGAAAATGGGTATAGCGGGGAAATAGAGAAAAAAAGGAGAAAATGGGTTATAGCGGAGAAATACTGAAAAGAGGGGAAAATGGGTATAGCGGAGAAATAGAGAAAAAAAGGAGAAAATGGGTATAGCGGAGAAATAGTGAAATAAAGGAGAAAATGGGGTATAGCGGAGAAATAGTGAAATAAAGGAGAAAATGGGTATAGCGGAGAAATAGTGAAAAGAGGGGAAAATGGGTATAGCGGGGAAATAGAGAAAAAAAAGGAGAAAATGGGTATAGCGGAGACATAGTGAAAAGAGGGGAAAATGGGTATAGCGGGGAAATAGAGAAAAAAAGGAGAAAATGGGTTATAGCGGGGAAATAGAGAAAAAAAGGAGGAAATGGGTACAGCGGAGAAATAGAGAAAAAAAGGAGAAAATGGGTATAGCGGAGAAATAGTGAAATAAGAAGAAAATGGGTATAGCGGGGAAATAGAGAAAAAAAGGAGAAAATGGGTATAGCGGAGAAATAGAGAAAAAAAGGAGAAAATGGGTATAGCGGAGAAATAGTAAAATAAAGGAGAAAATGGGTATAGCGGAGAAATAGTTAAAAGAGGGGAAAATGGGTATAGCGGGGAAATAGAGAAAAAAGGAGAAAATGGGTATAGCGTGGAAATAGAGAAAAAAAGGAGAAAATGGGTATAGCGGAGAAATATTGAAAAGAGGGGAAAATGGGTATAGCAGGGAAATAGAGAAAAAAAGGAGAAAATGGGTATAGCAGGGAAATAGAGAAAAAAAGGAGAAAATGGGTATAGCGGAGAAATAGTTAAAAGAGGGGAAATTGGGTTTAGCGGGGAAATAGAGAAAAAAAGGAGAAAATGGGTATAGCGGGGAAATAGAGAAAAAAAGGAGAAAATGGGTATAGCGGAGAAATAGTGAAATAAAGGAGAAAATAGGTATAGCGGAGAAATAGTGAAAAGAGGGGAAAATGGGTATAGCGGGGAAATAGAGAAAAAAAAGAAAAAATGGGTTATAGCGGGAAAATAGAGAAAAAAAGGAGAAAATGGGTATAGCGGAGAAATAGTGAAATAAAGGAGAAAATGGGTATAGCGGAGAAATAGAGAAAAAAAGGAGGAAAATGGGTATAGCGGAGAAATAGTGAAATAAAGGAGAAAATGGGTATAGCGGAAAAATAGTGAAAAGAGGGGAAAATGGGTATAGCGGGGAAATAGAGAAAAAAAAGGAGAAAATGGGTATAGCGGAGAAATAGTGAAATAAAGGAGAAAATGGTTATAGCGGAGAAATAGTAAGAGGGGAAAATGGGTATAGCGGGGAAATAGAGAAAAAAAGGAGAAAATGGGTATAGCAGAGAAATACTGAAAAGAGGGGAAAATGGGTATAGCGGGGAAATAGTGAAATAAAGGAGAAAATGGGTATAGCGGAGAAATAGTGAAAAGAGGGGAAAATGAGTATAGCGGGGAAAATAGAGAAAAAAAGGAAAAATGGGTATAGCGGGAAAATAGAGAAAAAAAGGAGAAAATGGTTATAGCGGAGAAATAGTGAAATAAAGGAGAAAATGGGTATAGTGGAGAAATAGTGTAAAAAGGGGAAAATGGGTATAGCGGGGAAATAGAGAAAAAAAGAGAAAATGGGTATAGCGGGAGAAATAGTGAAATAAAGGAGAAAATGGGTATAGCGGAGAAATAGTAAAAGAAGGGGAAAATGGGTATAGCGGGAAATAAGAAAAAAGGGAAAATGTGTATAGCGGGGAAATAGTGAAAAGAATGGGAAAATGGTATAGCGGGGAAATAGAGAAAAAAGGAGGGAAAATGGGTATAGCGGAGAAATAGAGAAAAAAAGGAGAAAATGGGTATAGCGGAGAAATAGTGAAATAAAGGAGAAAATGGGTATAGCGGAAAAATAGTGAAAAGAGGGGAAAATGGGTATAGCGGGGAAATAGAGAAAAAAAGGAGAAAATGGGTATAGCGGAGAAATAGTGAAATAAAGGAGAAAATTTGGGTATAGCGGAGAAATAGTAAAGAGGGGAAAATGGGTATAGCGGGGAAATAGAGAAAAAAAGTAGAAAATGGGTATAGCGAAGAAATACGAAAAAAGGGGAAAATGGGTATAGCGGGGAAATAGTGAAAAAAAATTGGAAATGGGTATAGGGGAAATAGTGAAAGAAAATGGGTATAGCGGGGAAATAGGAAAAAAGGAAATGGTATAGCGGAAGGAGAGAAAATGGGTATAGCGGAGAAATAGAGAAAATAAAGGAGAAAATGGGTATAGCGGAGAAATAGTGAAAAAAGGGAAAATGGGTATAGCGGAAAATAGTAGAAAAAAGGGAAAATGGGTTATAGCGGGAAATAGTAAAAAAGGAGAAAATGGGTATAGCGGAGAAATAGATGAAATAAAAGGAGAAAATGTGGTATAGCGGAGAAATAGTAAAAGGGGAAAATGGGTTATAGCGGGGAAATAGGAAAAAAAGTAGAAAATGGGTATAGCGAGGAAATAGGAAAAAAGGGGAAAATGGGTATAGCGGGGAAATAGAGAAAAAAAATGGAGAAAATGGGTATAGCGGGGAAATAGTGAAATAAAGGGGAAAATGGGTTAGCGGGGAAATAGAGAAAAAAAGGAGGAAAATGGGTATAGCGGGAGAAATAGGAAAAAAGGAGAAAATGGGTATAGCGGAGAAATAGTTGAAAAAAGGGAAAATGGGTATAGCGGGGAAATAGAGAAAAAGAGGGAAAATGGGTATAGCGGGAAATAGTGAAAAAAAGGAGGAAAAATGGGTATAGCAGGGAAATAGTGAATAAATAAGGAGAAAATGGGTATAGCGGAGAAATAGTGAAAAAAGGAGAAAATGGGTATAGCGGGGAAATAGTGAAATAAAAGGAGAAAAAGGGTTATAGCGGGGAAATAGTGAAATAAAGGAGAAAATGGTTATAGCGGAAAAATAGTGAAATAAAGGAGAAAATGGGTATAGCGGAGAAATAGTTAAAAGAGGGGAAAATGGTTATAGCGGGGAAATAGAGAAAAAAAGGAGAAAATGGGTATAGCGGAAGATCAAGGGACTTCCCAGGAATATGTTCCTTGATGAAACCATCAGTTCAACCCCTCAGGAGACTGCCAACCTTCTGGCAGAATGTTTTTCCTCTGTTTATCAGGAACCTAAGAATAGAATTCCTCCCTATGGACTTCATGATGTAATTGATTTCAATTGTTGTCAGTTTAATGTTTTAGAGGTCTTTAAAGCATTGTCTCGTCTTCCACCCAAATTCTCTAGTGGTCCTGATAATATACCATCATTCATTTTGAAGTCTTGCGCCTCTTTGCTCTCGACTCCTTTGTGTAAGATCTTTAATATTTCTTTATCTAAGGGTGTGTTTCCAACTATGTGGAAGTCCAGTTTTGTTGTACCCATTTTTAAATCTGGGGACCGGTGCAATGTGCGCAACTATAGAGGCGTTTGCATACAATCAGCGATTCCAAAATTGCTTGATAAACTGGTTACCGAGAGATTGGCTTCTGCTTGCAAGCATTTTATTGCTGATGAGCAACATGGCTTTGTCGCAAAGAGGTCAACAGTGACCAACCTCCTTCTCTATCAACAGGATATCGTTCAGTCCTTTCAAGATGGTACCCCTGTTCACTCTGTTTATACAGACGTGGCCAAAGCCTTTGATAGGGTGGATGTTGGATTCCTTGTGGCCAAATTGCGCTCATATGGCATAGGCGACTTTTTCTTAAATTGGCTGTCTTCATCATTTTCTGGTAGGACCCAGTCCGTCCGTGTAAATGAGTCTTTTTCTGAGCCTATCCAGGTGTCTTCAGGTGTTGGACAGGGAAGCCATATGGGCCCGCTGCTCTTCAGCTTATTCTTTAATGATCTCCCTGATGTCATTAAACACTCTTCAGTTTTATTATTTGCAGACGATGTAAAACTTTACAAGAGTATCTCGATGCTTTATGATTGTAATCTTTTGCAGAGTGATATCAATTCATTCAATCATTGGCTATCTTTGAATGGAATGTCTCTGTCACTCAATAAATGCTTTCTTGTTGAGTTTTCTCGAAGCAGGGTTATTGACTTCACGTATACCATTGCTGGCACCCCAATCGTCAAAGTTGAAGAGATTCGCGATTTAGGTATTACCTTGGATCGTAAACTTACTTTTGTTCCTCATATTACTCACCTGTCCATGAGATGCCACCGCATACTGGGGTATGTTTGCAGGAATTCAAGAGGTTTATCTTTTGAAGCCTTCATGCTTTTGTATAAAGCCCTAGTCAGATCTATTCTCGAATATGCTGGCCCGGTTTGGTCACCATATTATGAGTCACACATTCACCTCTTGGAGCGTGTCCAAAAGAAGTTTCTTTGGTATGTTCGCTTCCGCTACCCTAACAATGCTATTGAGCTGCCCACTTTAAAAGATCGCAGGTCAACTGCTGATATGGTCTTTTTAAGTAAGCTGCTGGCTGGTGGCGTGGACTGTTCTAGGCTTCTGGGACTGGTGGGACTGGACGGCCATCGCCGACTTCGTAATGAAAAAACCTTTTTTGTTACGAACTGTAACACAAATTATTCATTTTATCTACCTCTTAATAGAATGACTAGAAATGCGAATGCAAACCCTGAATTTGATTTTTGACATATTTATTTACCATGGATTTTATTCCATGTAAATCCTTTCTTGATTTCTAATTAGGTTCTGACAATCAGTTTCAGTACTCACATCAATGTAACTGTGATATGTAACTGTGATATTCTATAACTTATTATTATTATTAATTTATTATTATCTAGTCACTTTTTAATTATTATTTTTTCCTCCTATTTTAATCTTGACATATTATGTATTTCGTTTGTGTTTGTATCTGTAGAACAAAGAAAAAAAATCTTATCTTATATTTTGTTAATATTGTAAATTGGTTATGTACCGTAAAATATACAATACCTAACGGTATTATTATTATATATATATATATTAAATACTGAAAAGACTGGAAAATGGGTATAGCGGAGAAATAGAGAAAAAAAGGAGAAAATGGGTATAGCGGAGAAATAGTGAAATAAAGGAGAAAATGGGTATAGCGGAGAAATAGTGAAAAGAGGGGAAAATGGGTATAGCGGGGAAATAGAGAATAAAAGGAGAAAATGGGTATAGTGGAGACAGTGAAAAGAGGGGAAAATGGGTATAGCGGGGAAATAGAGAAAAAAAAGGAGAAAAAGGTTATAGCGGAGAAATAGTGAAATAAAGGAGAAAATGGGTATAGCGGAGAAACAGTTAAAAGAGGGGAAAATGGGTATAGAGGAGAAATAGTGTTATAAAGGAGAAAATGGGTATAGCGGAGAAATAATTAAAAGAGGGGAAAATGGGTATAGCGGGGAAATAGAGAAAAAAAGGAAAAATGGGTATAGCGGGGAAAAAGAGAAAAAAAGGAGAAAATGGGTATAGCGGAGAATTAGTGAAATAAAGGAAAAAATGGGTATAGCGGAGAAATAGTGAAAAGACGGGAAAATGGGTATAGCGGGGAAATAGAGAAAAAAAGGAGAAAATGGGTATAGCGGCGAAATAGAGAAAAAAAGGAGAAAATGGGTATAGCGGAGAAATAGTGAAATAAAGGAGAAAATGGGTATAGCGGAGAAATATTGAAAAGAGGGGAAAATGGGTATTGTTACCGACCCCGGCAGTCCTAATCTCTTTTTGGGGTGGAACGACTAAGAACACAAGTTAGCGGAATCCTTGCCAATGATGCGGTTCTATAAATATAGAGTTCGAATCATTAACAAAGTTCCAACAAGCGCCTTAGTGTTTAAGAAAAGAAATGAGTGATAAAAAAAAAATTAAATAATTCTTGTACCTTAAATATATTATTATTTATTTAATGAAGGGTGTAACACTGTAATATAGAGTTGTCCTCTGAGAGCCTATCGAAAATAATAAGGTAGATGGAAATTGGACTCACCGGCAGGAACTCAACCACTCGCTAGAACTCACTCACTTCGACTGCCCCGAGGCTTGGTCGTTGTCATGCCAGGAGGACCCATGTTTACAAAAATTGCAAATACATTGTTTTTCATATCTAGGTCGCTCCGGTGACAAATCTACCACCCCTTCAAAAAATGAACCTGCCCTCAGGTTCTGGCACATCCCTCAGATGCCCAAAATTATTGCACTCGCATTCGAGTCAATAACACCACTAGTATATACACACTTTACATAACATTCTACTTCATCAATATTGTTACTGCACAGAAGCATATCACGCATGATTTTCTTAAATAAGATAATCATCATTATTTACATACAATGTTTGGCAGTCTTATTACGTCGTATATGAAGTGTCAATTGAGTTCTTGAGTTCTGCTTAGTCTCTCTTAAGTTAGGTACTGTTTGTACTGACAAGTTTACTGTAATAACAGTCGAGCTCTCAAAGGACATCTGGAAAATAGTTGGTAATAAAACACAAAATATATTACTCAAATGGCATAAAATTAAATGTAGCCTAAACTTTCAATCAATAAGAATAAACAATGATAAATAGTTACATAAAGGTAAATGAATAATGCATAATAATCAACATAAAGAACAATCAATAATTATAAACAGTACATGAGGCGAAATGAGAATGGATCATTTTTGAAAAGTGCTAATTACTACTTTCTATTTTTATTATTATGTTTGTATGTTTGATCGTGCTTGAGTCAGATACCTAAGTTTTTGAAGCTGCAGTCAACAAAAACTAGGTCTCTAACTATGAATGTCGCGAGTAAATATGTTCCATTTTCATCTTTCCATAAAATAAATTATTTAGTTGGCCAACTGTAAAAGAAATTATTCATTAGTACATTGTTTAATACAGCAACACATTTATTAGATACATGATTATTTTTGAATACAAAGAGACAAACATACATAGGTAATTGAAAATTTCAAATAGACAGAACATTTTTTTATTTCATGGGAACAAACAATGTCAACTGGTTACAATTCATACAGTTTTCTGCTGTTATAAGTATTTGCTGATCCATATGTAGGCTGCATCTTCAGTGTAATTTATATTTATTGTATTCCGCACACTTCCTGCATGAAAAATTTTCTGCTTTAACTGATAATCTCCGTTTGATTGTCTTGCAAATGTGGTATTTCTGATAGACTTCTTTACATTCTGCATGTAAATATTAACTTCTTCTTGATTCTTGATTTGTGTAATTCTGGCTGGAAGCCTTTAATCATTCCTTCTTGTAAGGAATCTCATCTCTTTAATACTGCTTTAAATTTTGTATAGTTTGTATGTACATCTTCTTTTGAACTGACTCACTTTTCATTCCAATTCTCAATTTAATAAAAAATTGAACTCAAAAACAAGTAAAATAATTTTTTTTTTATCTTGCAGTCATTCATTCATACACAGAAACATAATAGGACTAAGGAAATGAAGAGCTTAAGATAGAATAGAATAGAATAGAATAATTTTTTTTATTGTAAATAAAGCCCGAGGGCATCTTACAAAGTCAATACTTAAAATTAATCTAATACTAAGGGAATAAAACAAAAGTAAATTACAATGTTATGACATTGAAAATAAAGACCGTTGACTAAGCTTAAATCAAATAATACTATACATTGTCAAGAAACTAAACAAAAAAGTAGTAGGTAGGTAAATAAATAAGACACATAACAATAAATAAAATAAAACCAGTATAGTCTAGCTTAGTTGGTCATTTAAAAATTCGTCAATCGAAAAATATGCCTTTTCTAATAATAATTCTTTAACATGGCTTTTAAAAATTTGATATGGCATTTCTATTACATTAGCTGGTAATTTGTTAATGAATTTATAACAGTAAAAATTGGGACCATTTTGACTCTTAGTAAGTCTTACAAAGTCAGCTCTAAATTCATTCCGATGTCTAGTATCATGGGGATGGATTTGACTGTGTCTCACATAGTTAGAAATATTACTTTTGGCATGTAACAAGCAGTTTATAATGTAAATACAAGGAAAGGTAAGAATACGTAAGGTTTTGAAAGCATCCTGGCAAGGAGCTCTATAGGGTAGTTTTGCAACTATTCTCACAGCTTTTCTTTGTAACCTGAATGCACGTATTCTCTCTGCTGAGTGACCCCAAGCCAATAGGGAATAACTCAAATGTGATTCAACCAGACCAAAATATACGACTCTGAGAACCTCTTGAGAAACGCAGGAGGAGAGATTTCTCAAAAGGTAAATATTTTTACCAAGTTTTTTAGCAATGTGGTCCATATGAGCCTCCCAGCATAAATTTGGCTGAAGTTGAGTACCTAATAATGTAACCGAGTCAGGATTTTCAAAACCTTCTGCATTTCTCAATGTAAATAATACTTTCTCAGTTTTATTTTTATTGATGAACAGTCTGTTTGCTGAGAACCATTGTTCTACCTTACTCAAATATGAGATAGTAATAATTCACAATGCTCAAGGTCAGTAGTTGTTCTTGTAAATGTTGAGTCGTCAGCAAATAAAACAGTATCTTCCTCATTCATAAAATCAGGTATGTCATTTATGTAAATTAAAAACAGTACAACTCCTAGAATCGACCCCTGCGGTACGCCAGAAGTTATGTCACTCATGTCTGACACATCCTGGCCAGGACAAGACTCGATCCCAAAAGGACTATTGTCAGATGGATCCTGATTTGAAAGGGAGATTAATTCGTTATTTTTATTTGACTTAAATAACCTTACACACTGTTTACGACCAGTTAAATAAGATTTGATAAATTGCAGACTTGTAGAATCAAAATGATATTTACCTAGTTTTTGAATCATAATGTCATGGCATACGGTATCAAAAGCCTTGCTTACGTCACAAAAAAGTGTACAAGCAAACTTTTTTTCTTCATATGCTTTCAAAATTGTGTCAACTAATTTTAAAACTGCATCAGAAGTAGACCTTTTTTCGCGAAAGCCAAATTGAAATTTCGAAAAAAGATGATTTTTGATAAAATAATCGGTGATCTGAAACTTTACTATTTTTTCAAATATCTTTGAAAAAATTGGAAGAACAGATATTGGTCTATAGTTCTCAATGAGCTTGGCATTACCTTTTTTGGGAAGTGGTGTAACAGCTGCAATTTTCAAACAATCAGGGAAAACTCCCTCTCTTAATGAATAATTGATCAGTTTTGTCAAAGGTGTTAAAATGAGAAACTTAATTAACAGCAAAATTTCTAAATCAAGACCATAGATATCTTTGGCTTTGGATTTATTTATTAAACCTAGATGTTTCAGCACGTAAGCACATGAAACCTCTTGAAAACTAAACTGGACACTAGAGCTCAAATTAGTCTGAACCAAGTCAGCAGGTCTAATATCAACCAAGGGAGTTTTTTCCCTTATCTCGCTTACGGCTTTTAGAAATTGCTCATTGTACTGAGATGCGCTAAAATTATTAGGACAGACATTTTGCTTCTTCTTTTTAGTTCCTGCAATCTCCCACATTGCTTTGGACTTACTAGGATTTGATAGAATTTTAGCATCATTTGCATGTGTTCTTGCCATATCAATTTCATTTTTGTACATTTTTCTAAAATTATTTTGTATGTCAAAATTTCAGGAATTGGGTCTTGTTTACAAATAGCATAAAGATTTTTCAGTTCAGACCGCATTTGTTCAAGTTTTGGTGACCACCATTTTGTACCTTCTGTTACATATTTTTTTACACGCTTTTCTTTAAAAGGAAAAGAGATTCGGAACAGATTGTAAATAATGTCATGAAATCGTTGGAATTTGTTATTTATGTCTGTATTTTCTAAATCAATAAAACTGAAGTCTGAAGATTGAACAGACTCATAAAAACGACGCTTTCCTTGTTCAGTAATAGGTCGATACCTGATGATTTCAGTTTCTTTAGTAAAATCCCAGATGTTCATGTTCAAAATTTGGGCTCGGTGGTCTGATAGATTAAATTCATGTACATAAGTCATACAATCAAAGTCATGTGTGTTGATAAAGATATTGTCCAAACAGTTATTTCCCCGTGTAGGTACTTTAACTTGTGGTAAAAATCCATAGGATGCAAATAAGTCACATAGAACTTGTTTCTGACTATTGTTTGTATGAAAGTGTACATTGAAGTCTCCACAAATAATAACTCTCTGCCTTTTAAATATCTTTGACAGTAATACTTCAAAAACATCAATAAGATCAGAAAAAGCTGCATTAGGTGACCTGTAAATTGTAATAATAATTAGATCTAATATTTCAATATGTACACTAGAGATCTCACAAACAAGCTCCACAGACAGTTTGTTTACATCATCAAGTGGTGTTGACACAAACTTCCTGTGAACAAGTACCATGGATCCACCTCTAGGAACAATAGGTCTGGCGTAGTAAGAACCAACCTGATAATCATCCAGTAACAGAGCCTCTATTTCAGGACCCAATAAAAAGTGCTCTGTCAGACAAATGAAATCAAATTGAAATTCAGAGTTTCTTGTAGTGCTTTTGGTTAAAGCCTGCAATTCGGACACTTTCGATCTAAGTGATTGAATATTAAGGTGCATTAATTTTACAAGGGTTGTTTGATCACTTAGACTTAAATTTAAATTTTCCTTGTCTAGAATAATAGTTTCATTCTGACCAGTGTAATCCGGTGCACTTAGAATACTATCAAGCCGATTATTTACAACTTGGTAGGGACAAGGTTCACCGTTGTCTGATTGTTGCTGTGGAGCACAAATATCTACATGCGTTAACAAGGTAAAATAATAAAAACCTTCTTCAAGGATAGTGTCATCAAAATCTAAAATGCGTTGCTCGATATCTACTCGACGATAGATACTAGCATTTGTGTCAGTGACCTTTTCGGTGTTAAAATGCTGCGGATGGGAATCCACATTATTTAACTGAGAATCACTTGCCTGTTCGGCCAGCACGTCAGCTAATAGATTCCTACCCTTCTTATGAGCAGTAGTCGTCAAGTGACTAGAAAAAACGGGGAGAGTTCATTGCTCCATCACCACCATGATGGAAAGAACGGTTAGTAAACATACGGCTGCGACCATATGTTCCAGGAGGAGCACCCACATGAGCACAAGAGTAGGTATGTTGACCACCATAGCGGCGCGGCTCAACCATACCGCTCATGTACCGGCGTGGAGGCTCACTGGTTTGACGAGGGCGTTCATGGTAGTAATTATTAGCCATGTTTCTCCTCTGATGGTAATGTACTCCATTACTATTCCTAATATGCCGAGGTAGACGAGACAATCCATAATTATTATAATTATTTCGTGTCTGATGAGGTTTGTTGTTTACAAAAGTACGTCTAAATTGACTATAGTTTTGTTTAGATTGAATGTTTTTGAATGGTTCCCTGAGGTTTTGTTGAGAATTGCTATTGAATTTTTTCTGGATTAATTTTGAAGTGCCATTTTTACTATTTTGAACTTTGAAACCAACCGATTGTGATGTTGTAGATGTCTTTATCTTATTGCGTACTTTATTAATGACTGAAAAATCTTTCTTCTCTACAATATGAGAGTATATCATATCACAGAACCTACGTCTACCTATACGGTTGAACTGATATCCGTCTCTATTGTAGTCACAGTCTCTAATTACGTGGTCAGGATTCAAAATAAAAACATTCTTAGTTTTCAAATAGTCACTAACTCTAGTGTTGAAAGAATGAATGTGATAGTTGAACTGAGATTCACCTCTACGGGGTGGAACAAGAACAAAACCAAGTTTACAAGAGGAGAATTTCCTGACAATCTGATCTAGCTGATGCTTAACACGTTGCCATGATGTTTTACATACGTCATTAGAGCCAGCACAGATTATCATGACATCCCCAGCTCCTTGTTTCCCAATTTTGAACTCACAGATATTTTCAACACCAGATTGGTTTTTAAACCAACACTTTACGTTATACTTGCTAGAGAATCTCTTCTTCAGTTGATTTTCTATATTTTGAACAAGGTTGTCACCAATAACTGTAATAGAGGCTGTACTAGGTGATGTCACAGGTGGTGTTCTTGCATGTCCATCGCCTACATTGAAAACTGCTGGGTGATTAGCCGATTTGTTCGTATTGCTGTCGGGTTTCTTTAGAGAGGGTTTCATCTGTGATGGTGTTGCAGTAGGTTTTTGATGTATTATGTTGATGCGATTGACCTTCTTTTATACCCTGTATATCTTTTTCCAGTGTTTTGATTTCATTCTCCAAATCCAAGAATTTGCTGACGGAGACGTAGCACTCTGCTGATTGTTGATACTGGTTAGAAGTAGTAACAGTTGCTCTGCAGTCCTGATTACTAGATGGTGTGACGTCATCTCGCCTGGCACTGTGCTGCACAGTTATATCAGCTTCAGTATACTGGGTGGATTCAGATTTCTGAGCGTGATTGTTGTCCTGTTCAAATTCTATTTTGTTCTGGATAATAGAATTTGTTTGAGAAATGCAGGTTGAAGATTTGACTGGAGATTTTAATTGTTTCTCTAGTTGTCTTGTTAGTTTCTGAATAATTGTGTCCTGCTCTTTTTTCGAGTCGATATATTGCTTGATGTGCTCCTCATGTTCTTCCAGAATGGCTTGATTCCTTAGTTCATATTGTTTGATTTTTTCTGAGGCACATGATAAGTTATTATGAAGAGTGTTCACTTTCTCCGAAAGTGTTTCTTTGCATAAGTTCAATTCTTCTATTTCAGCGCATTTTTTGTTTAAGAGCTTGAACATATTACATATTAACTTATTAATTGTTGATACATCATGGAAGTTGGTTTCTTTGAATTTTTGATTCATTATGTCAATTTCTCTCTTTATTTGAACAAAAATGTCTTGAACTTGATGTGTTGGTTCAATATTATCAAGAAAATCCCTTGTATCCTCTTCAGTAATGGTGCGGGAGAAGGATAATTCATCAACACAGTTCTCATATACTGTTTGCTCAAGAGTCTGAGCTTGAGCATTGTTCTGATTTGTTTTGTCCGTAGATCTCATGAATCTTCGAGAGCAACGAAGAATGTCATTGTGCGTTTGTTTCAGAGCAATAAATTTGTACTCAAAACTATTGCTATTGTTAGATGCTCTTACCCGTTGAACGGTGATACTGCCTTGGCAGTCTGGTCGAATGCACTGGAAGATTGCAGTGTTGTTGGTAGGTGAAGTAGAGTATGCATAAGTGAATCCCAGATGTACGATTGTGGTAACTCCATTCTGATGAACTACTTGAAAGTCTGTAGGAGGCGACATGTTGAGTCATCCAGTATACTGATGAGGATGTTATGAGTTCACTTACTTCATACTTCACTATTGTGTTTGTTTACTTAGCAAGTTGGTATACAACATTGAGTTCTTGTGATACGCGACCAAGGTCTTTTTTTAAAATGTAAACAAAAAGAATAATCACTGTTAATATTACGATAAAAATTCAAAATTATACAGCTGAATTAGCTAAAATGTGCCCTCACATAGGTGCTAAAAATATTTTAATTGGGTCAAAATTTAAGATTAAAAAGTGATGAATATTCATATAAGTTGCACTGTAAAATACTATGTGGTTGATTAATGGCGATTATTTTACAATATTTACACGGAGCGAGTTAAAAAACACGTCCTACACGAGTGACTACCAACGGAATATTCCATAGGATTACAAGAAATGGATAGCGACAGCTCTCGTCTGAGGACATTGTAAACAAAACCAATTTTTTTCCTGCTAAGTAAAATTCTAATGTCAACAAATAATAAAAATATGAGCCCCGTTTGTGCAAGAATCGTATGTATCTACTTTGTATCAAATTTCGAGTTTGCTTTAGTAATCATTAATTTTGCAAACTAATGACGTATATACTCGTATACATATATCTTAAGACTAAAAGTACAACATCTTAAAATCTACCAACTGATTATAAACTCTAGTAAAATAAACTTCTAATACTTCTACATGAATATATGCTTAATAAAATTATCTTTGTGCAAATTAACGACTATGGAATGGTTTTATTCTAGCAATATGTACTACGTCATCGATCATTTTTCCATTACGTTCTAATCTTATTACATAATTCACATCTGAAATTTTCCTCAAAATCTTCCACGGTCCTTTGAATTTACTATTGAATTTCGAGTTATTCCTATCATGTATATTGGGAAACTCAACGAGAACCAACTGTCCGGGGTAAAATTCTACATGTTTATGATTTCTGTCATACCTAATCTTTTCCTTATTTTGCGCTTTGTGCAAAATATTTGGGACCTCTTTTCTAATTTTATTAATTAGTTCAATGGCCTTAATGACATCATGCTGAGCGTTCTGAGGAGTTAAAATCTCCAATTCTATTGGTTGTGTTGGTTCAAAACCGAACATAAGATAATTAGGAGTATATCTTGTGACTTGATGGGGCGAATTATTATAGCTAAAAACTACGGACTTTAATACATTAGCCCAGTTTGATCCTTGTTCATTGACGTAATGGGATATCATATCACATATCACGCCGTTCATTCGTTCTACCGAACCCTGTGATTGTGGCCTATAAGGACTTGATATTTTATGACTAATTTGCAACGCTTTGCACAATAGTTTAATAGTTTCATTAACAAAATGTGATCCTCTGTCACTATGTAACTCTTTAAAACAACCAAATGTTGTAATAACATCCAACAAAAATTCGGCTGTTACTTTACTTGTGGCTTCCCTAACAGCCTTCGCAATAACAAATTTCGTACAGCTATCTGTTAACACAATAATATACTGACAACTCTTTGACTTTGGGTTAATTGGACCCATGAAGTCTATGAAAACTGATTCCAATGGTTTTCCTGTGATTGGTACTTTGATAGGTTGCAAAAGACCCTGCTTTCCGGTACGAGGTACCTTCCTCTTCTGACAAGATTCACATGATTTAACATAGTTATTAATATCATTTAACATAGTGGGCCAGTGATACTTCAACTTCACTTTCCAATATGTTTTCTCGGCACCTAAGTGTGCTCCATTTACACAATTATCATGATAAAATTTTAAAATTTCATCAACCAATGATTTAGGTACTGCTACTAACAATTGTTTCTCATATTTATAAAAATGTTTGTAATAAATTATATCATCCTGGATTACATAATTTCTTGATAATCTAAAATATTTCTGGTCTGCATCATCAGGGTTTATAAGTGCCGAATAAATATTAAAGAGAAATTCATCCTCCATCTGTAATTTATGTAAGTTCTTTACTATAATATTCAAGCACTCCATTTCAATTTTATCATCTTCAGCATATTTATCTTCGGGAAATCTACTAAGAAAATCGGCAATCCTATTAGATTTGCCACTAATAGTCTTGACAGTAAAACTAAAATCTATTAATTTTGTGCCCAGTCTTTGAAGACGAGATCCTCTATCTTTAACATTTTTTGTCAATTGTACTAACGACCTATTGTCTGTATAAACTGTGAAATGTTGGAAGAGTAAATACTCCCTCCAATAGTTTATACAATAAACGAGAGCAGTCAATTCTAGTTCCGAAGAACTGTACCTATTCTCAACATCTTTTAATTTTCTGCTAATGTAAGCTACAGGGTGTTCCTTACCCTCATTATCACGTTGTACTAGGCAACCTCCTATTCCATATGCTGAAGCATCTGTGTAGAGTATGGTTTCTCTATTGGGGTTGAAGTATTCGAGTACCGGGCATTGCGTTATTGCGGCTTGTAACTTATAAAAAACTTGTGTTTGACCTTCAGTCAAAGTGATTTTCTTGCCCTCGTATTCCTTTTTTGTTAACTGAGTTAAAGGGAATGCAATTTCACTGAAGGATCTTATAAATTTTCTAAAGAACCCTATTGCTCCTAAGAAAGCTCGTACGCCACGTTGTGTATTCAAAGATTTCAAATCAATATTCTTTATACTTTCTATATTTTTCTGAGCCGGAAAAATTCCTGCGGCTGAGATATTGTGACCTAAGACATCCACTGAATCATAGCCAAATTTACACTTGCTGGCTTTTATCTTAAGGTTATTCATTGCAAGTCTAGTAAAAGTGGTTTCTAAAATTGACAAATGTTGGTGAAAATCCTTGCTATAAGATAAAATGTCATCAATGTAGCACACAACTCCCCTGTATAAAATCGGGTTCAAGACCTTAATTATTGCTCTGGTCCATGCAGTAGGTGAAGTTTTCAGACCTTGGGGTAATCTTAGAAATTTAAATAAACCTCTATGAGATGTCACTGTAGCATATTTCTGACATTCCTTGCTTAATGGCATATTCATGAAAGCTGAATTTATATCCATTGTAGAAAAATACCTACTTCCTTCGAGACAGTCAAAAAATGTCTGGAAGTTCCCTATAGGTGTTACATCTCGTTTTATTTTTTCATTAATGCGACTAAAGTCACACACTAATCTCCTACCACCATCTTTCTTGGGTACTAAAAACATAGGAGAACAATATTCACTCCCTTCGGAACATGGTTCCATAATACCAACTTTAACCCACTCATCTATTATTGAATCCAAAATTGACTTTTCTTTAGGATTCAATTTATAAGGTGCACAATATATTGGTTCCTCATTTTCTAGCTCAATTTTATTTTGTATGGGTCTAATTTAGTAGTCAAAAAATCGTACTCATTTTTGGCAAAAACATGAATAAATTTATTCAAAAGTTTCCTAATAGCTAGTTTTTCCTGTTTTGAAAGTTTCTCATTAATATCTACAGTATTACCTCCTAAATCTCTAAAGGTTTTGTTGAGATTTAAATTCTGCTCTTTTAGTTGACTCATATTTTTCTCGTGTGGTTCACTCTCAATAGTATTTATGAATTCTGGATGAGAATCTTTCTCTCTATCCTGTATTATTCCTATCAAGTCTCCTTTCTTTACATACTTATGATATCCTGTAGGGTTAATAATTAGAATATTATCTGATGAACCTACCGACATTTCCTGATCTTCAATATAAATATTGTTAGTTTCTAGGTAACTTACATTGGGCTGAAAATAACCTTTACCTCTGAATTTTGACACTATTCTAACTAGAGACTCTGTCTTTGGTAAAAGGACATAATCGTCATGAGAAAATACCATTCGTGATTTCCTATTGTTGTTAACATCCGGTACAACATCATCCTGATTAACACATATAGGAGCTAAATTTAACTTGCAAAATTCTTTTTCTTCGGTAAACTGTAATCTCTTGTTACCTTGTCGCTCTAAATTATAAACCGAGAACTCTACCTCGACGTCACTAAATATATCAACAATCATATTCTTCACTACAGACCACTCTAACATACCGGGTCCACTACACAGTCTAGGTAACGCTAATTTAGTTATGTTATATTTTTGAACGAACTCTTTTAATTGTTCTAGTGTCTTTCTAAGATTTTCTATTTTAGGTTTCTCTGAATATTCATATTTCACGACTAAATAAATTATAAATCTAGAGGTAAGTTTTAAAAACACTAATTCACCTACATTAACCTTAACAGACTTTAATAATTCTAGCCTGCCAAACTTGTCTCTGAACGCTTTGGCTAAGCCTTTCGATTTCCAATCGTAAAAAAAAAGGATCACCATCGTACTCGTTAAGCACCAGTTTACTTGTACACTGTTTCCTATTTTGTCCCGTGGACAACTTAACTTGTTTGACATTTTTAATAATGTCCAGAGCACTTACTCCTTTGGGCTCTTATTTATCGACAACCTTGTATTGTTATCGTTACCTACTATTATTTCACGCGGTTCAATATCCCGGTATAGGAATGAGTTCTCATCAGCATTTCTATTCAATACATTTTGCTGATGTGCCTGAGAATCTACTTTCTGCGATAGGACAACTTCTTTGTTTCTATCGGTATAGCTAATTTTTTTACTGGCAAAATTAATATTGATCCTATTTTTATTCATGAAATCTACACCTAGTATGACATCACTGGATTCTATGTTTTCCACTATGTATACTTCTTGTTGAAATGGCCTTCCGTTAATTGTGAGGAAGATAGTGGTTTTACCTAAGCAACTCATCTCACTACCACCCACACTGAAAATTTTAGTCATACTTGAAGTATTTACCTTTTTCAAGTCAATGACTTTTGAGTCAACTATGGATATTGTTGCTCCAGTGTCAAAAAGTATTCGGATTTTTGAGGGGCCATTCTTTTTTATGACTTGACAAACTGAGGTGTCATCTAAATTTATGTGACTACTACTTAAAAATATTGATCGACAATTTTCAGACACTCGTGAATTTCTATTATTTATATTATTATGAGTATTTTGGTGATATTGTTTCTTATTACTAAAATTAGTTTCCCTGATATTGTTTTGGCGATAGGTTTCTAATTCTTTATTACTACTTGGGGTAGGAGAAAACAAGCTTTTCCTCAATCCTGCCCTATCAAATGCATATTCTACTAATCTTATAGCGTCTACTAATTCTTTGGAATTGCTATACCCCTTCAAAATAACTTCCTTTACCATTTGAGGTGGCAAACCATTTAATAAATAATAACACTTCGTTAAATCTATCATTCATTCCGATACTATAGTCAGAAGTGACAGGTACTCTCGCTCTCGAAATTTGATCGATCAAGATAAAATTAATATTTAATTTTTTTCCTCGTTCGTTCATCTTACCATTCAAATCGTTACGAATGGTCATTGTGACTTTACCTAGTGCGTGCATTTTATAATACCTACTTACTGGTGTAGTGATCTACTCATTTATCGTTACTAGTTTTTTTTTTTTTAACTGAGTTTGCCTTGCCCTCTTAGCCATGGATTTGGCGGAGGAGCAACGGCTAAAAAGGCGCTCGTCAGTGCTGTCCGGTAACAGTGCTGAGCTTCCCCTTAAGAACCGCTACCAGTTACTGGACACGACTGGAGATGGTGATGAAGATATGGAGGACCTTCCTCCTTCCTCCCCTAGCCGCCCGGCCAGCTCAAACTCACGAACCAAAGCCCCAGGCCGGCACCCAGTACGCAAGGATAACAAACCACCGCCCCTCATTGTAGACGGAGTGTTTGGCTCTGACAATACTGCTATCCAAACCCTCAAGACTCAACTCAAGGAGCAGTTTGAATACAAATACTCATATGGCAAGACTCGCTTCTACACCCAAACCGAAGAGGACTTTAAAAAGCTCAAAACCTATCTGACGGAAAAACAATTCCAGTTCCATACTTTTACTTTGCAGACTGAAAAACTGGTCAAAATTGTTTTAAAAGGCCTTCCCCCTATCATATCTGAGGACGACATAAAAACGGAGCTTCAAGAACTTGGCTACAGTATTCAAAAAATACACCAGCTCAGTAAGAAGCCTGAGTACCCACTCTATTCCCTACTTTTCAGTCCGGGCACAAATATGACCGAGATCTTCAAAATTAAAACCCTATGCTACTGTGTAATCTCATGGGAAAAACCACATAAGAAAGTGAACCCTACTCAGTGCTACAGATGCCAAAAATTCCATCATGTGGCAAACAACTGTACTAGGCAGACAAAGTGTCTCAAATGCTCTGGGGACCACAGCGTCAAGGACTGTGACAAGAACGAAGAAATCTGTGCAAATTGTACCCTCAAACATCCTGCCAATTCAAAAGAGTGCCCAGTGTACATCAAGGTCTCCAGGAAAACTACTCCTGCACAGCCTCCCGCTAGGTCCCGGGACTCGAACCTAGGTAACCAGTTCTCATCACAATCCATGTGGCCACAGCTTTCTCCACCCACCACCATGGCAGCGCTGTTCAGAAGCAGTGGGCCCAGTCAGCCCGCCACCTCCACCTTCCAGCCACCCCCCCGCCCTCCCCCTCCCCCGCCCGCCCAGGACACTGCAGGACTTGGTAATATCTTCCAAGAACTAAAGGCTTTGTTCAATGGTCTTAACTTTCCAAAAATATTTTTAATTTGAAAACAATGTTTACCAAAGTTAAAAATGCACCTGATGGTTTTACTAAATTCAGCATTATCCTTGATTCGATCTGTGAGCTATTCGATGGCTAATCAGGATCAGTTTCGTATCCTTGGGTGGAATGCAAATTCTATTAAAAATAAATTGCTTGAATTAGAAGTCCTTAACCAGAGAGAAAACTTCGATATTATTTGTCTAAGTGAAACTAAATTAAATGAACGTATAAGCTTAAGAATGCCAGGCTACGCATGTTATCGTGCAGACAGAAATACTCACGGTGGGGGTGTCGCTATTTTCATAAATCTTAACCTAAAACATTGTGAAATTAGGATCCCTAATTTGACCTGTCTCGAAGCCGTCGGTGTTAAACTTTTTTCACCTCACAAAACTTTTACAATATTTTCTATTTACAAGCCACCTAAAAACAGATTAATTTGTGGGGATCTAAACGCACTGTTTCAGTATGAAAATGCGATAGTTGTAGGCGATTTCAATTGTAAACATAGAATATGGAACTGTCTTAGGAAAAACTCTGACGGAGAAACCCTTCATAATTACTGTCTCAAAAAATCCATTCTTATCGCAGCCCCCACTCAACCAACTCATATCCCGGACAATCCAAGGCATAAACCGTCAGTGATTGACCTAGCATTATTCAAAGATGCCTCTAACTTTAGTGATATTTATTCTTCTGCCTCCTTAGGTTCAAACCACAATCCCATTATAGTCAAAATAAATCTCTCTCCAGTCACCAGAGAAACTAAATCAACTTTTGATTTTAAAAATGCTGACTGGGATTCTTTTGCGTTTTTTATTGAATCAAACTACAATATCAATGTTATTGAAACTAAAGATGACATCGATCAAGCTGTGAATTCTTTAACCACAGTAATTCAAAAATCAATGCAAATCCATATTCCCACAAAAAACACAACTTTTAAAAGTAACATACCACAAAATAAATTCATAGACTTTTTAGTAAAAACTAAAAATAGGTACAGAAAAATATTCCAAAGGAGTAGAGATGTGAAATTCAAAAAATTACAGAACATTGCAACTAAAATTATTAATCGTCTTCTTTACCTTTTGAAAAACTCATTCTTTAATAATAAACTGTCGAAAATAAAATCTACTGATTCCTTATGGCAGAAGAAGAAATTAATCACTCCTCGCTCAAAATGTATCCCACCTCTGTTAATAGGTAGTGACAATACTTGTAACTATGTTTACTCTCCAGAAGAAAAAGCTGAAATACTGGCTACCAGGTTCGAATCCGTTCATAGACAAAATCTCAACATGGGTTCCAAATACTTTACTCGTAAAGTAGAACGTGTTGTCTCAAACTTTATTTCCTCTGAACCCGTAAACTTTCCCGAGACTTGTGCTGTTTCGGTCCGCGAACTTTTGAGTATAATAAATAAACTCAAGGTCAAGAAATCACCTGGTATCGACAGTATTCCAGCTTTATGTATTAAAAAACTAAGTTTAGGATCTATTATTAAACTTAAAGAAATCATAAATCAGATGTTAAAGCTAGGTTACTTTCCAACATTATGGAAAATATCAAAAGTGATAGCCATTTCAAAACCTGGCAAATCGCCTCATATAGCTGATAATTACCGCCCTATAAGTTTACTTTGTATCCTCAGTAAGGTAGTTGAGAAGATAATTCTTATCAGATTTGACCATTTCTTAGATAGGGAAAACATACTTTCTTGTGAACAATTCGGTTTCCGAGCGAACCGCTCCACGGTAGGGCAAATAGCTAGACTAGCTGACCACATCATATCCAACTTTAATCTTAAAAAGCACACTGGTATGGTCCTACTTGACATCGAAAAATGTTTTGATACGGTATGGCACGCTGGCCTAATCTTTAAGTTAATCATCAGAAAATGCCCTTCCTACCTTATTTTCATGTTCCATTCTTACCTGAAAGACAGAAAGCTCCGTGTTTGTATTGATACTGCCAACTCCGGGAACACTAACTTCTTACCGGTCGAAACTTTACTTGATATTAATAACACTGGTTCTTTAACCCTTGGTAACAGCGTTCTCTCAAGTCCCAAAAACATAGCTGCAGGGACCCCGCAGGGGAGTTTAGTCGGCCCGAAACAGTATATATTTTACACCCATGATGCTCCAAAAACTAAACATGTCCAAAATGCCATTTTCGCCGATGACACGGGTATATTTACCTCGTCATGGCGCGTAGACACAATTATAAATAGACTCCACTTGAGTTCTAGAAAATATTCAAAATACTTCAACAAATGGAAAATCAGGGTTAACCCAACCAAAACTGAAGCAATAGTTTTCACCCGCAGAAGACCACTCATCCCTAGCACTATAAAGGTTTTCGGATCCAGTATCAAATGGAGTAAAGAGGTTAAATACCTCGGCGTGTACCTCGACTCAAAACTTACCTATACTGCTCACATGCAACATATTAGAAAGAAATTTTTTGATTCCATGAACTCACTATATCCCATATTCAACTATAAATCCAAATTAAATACTAAAAACAAAACTCTTCTTTACAAATCCTGCCTGAGACCTATCATTACCTATGCAGCTCCAGCGTGGAATACCACCTGCAAAACTATTTATAAAAAACTTCAAATTCTACAGAACAAGGCCCTTCGTATTGCACTCAAGAAAAGACGTTCTACTAAAATTTCTTACCTTCATTCTGAATCTAAAACTCCATACCTCGAGCCCTACATAAAAAAACTTACCACAAACTTTTTTAAAAAGGCGAAAAATTCAAAAATTTCTGTTCTCAAATCCCTCTGCTCCTACACCATACCTAACAAAATCAAATACAAAAGGGTGATGCACAATACAATTGCTGCATTCCCTAGTCATACTCTGATACCGTAATCTGTATCAAAAACCTATAATACTTACCATAACTGAAAGCAACATGCCAGCGATGCCAGTCTGACAAGTTTTTCCTCTCCTTATCAATATCAAATAATAAATAAATAAAATAAAATTGCCTCCGACTCAACTAAGCTAGGTTTTTATTTTTTCCTAAGTTAATCATCTTAGATCTCTTTTCCTAAACTAGATCTCATTTATTTTCTCATCATGTCAGTCAAAGTCAATTAGACTGTAAGACTGGAACTGACACATTATCTTGTATGTATACATTAATTATGTTATTATACCTTATTGCTCAATAAAATATACAGGGTGATTCAGAAAAGTACCGTCAAACGTTAACCACATATTCTATGGGCTAGTTAAGGAGGGGTCAACTCTATAAAAGAAAGTGCGCAAATGCCTCCGAACGGAGGTACAACGCCCCTTAAGGTGTTTTTTAAACAATCGAAATTTTCATTTTACGGCTTACCTATTTGGGATATCGCAATGTGGTAAAAAAATCACTCTCAATACTAGATAGCACTTTTTTTTTGGCACAAATTTTAACACCATTCCAATGCCAGGGGCGGTCTCAGGAGGGTCAGATGGTAGAAAAAAGGTTCTATCTTTTTAGTCGTTGCTTGTAATTGAATTTGGTTTTCACCCTATTAAAACGTCTGTCATTGTCTACAAAAATGTTCTAAATAATTTTTTTCTCAAACCAACACAAACGCTTGAAAATCGAAATTGAAGGGCTTAAGCCGAAATAAGATTTACAACAAATGTTCCACATGGGCTCCTCTGGCTTCAATGCAGACCTCCATACGCCTTCGAAAAGATTAACGAACACGTTCAAATATTCCAGGTGTATTTCTTTGTTAAATAATGAATTGGCTGAAAATTCTTGTTCTAAAATTGTATGCTAGTTGCATAGGTTTCAAAACTTAATGCGATTTTAAAATCTTCAATTTCAATTTTCAAGCGTTTGTGTTGGTTTGAGAAAAAAAAATATTCAGAACATTTTTGTAGACAATGACAGACGTTTTAATAGGGCGAAAACCAAATTCAACTACAAGCAACGACTAAAAAGTTAGAACCTTTTTTCTACCATCTGACCCTCCTGAGACCGCCCCTGACATTGGAATGGTGTTAAATTTTGTGCCAAAAGAAAGGTGCTATTTAGTATTGAGAGTGATTTTTTTACCACATTGCGATATCCCAAATAGGTAAGCCGTAAAATGAAAATTTCGATTGTTTAAAAACACCTTAAGGGGCGTGTACCTCCGTTCGGAGGCATTTGCGCACTTTCTTTTATAGAGTTGACCCCTCCTTAACTAGCCCATAGAATATGTGGTTAACGTTTGACGGTACTTTTCTGAATCACCCTGTATATTAAAAAAAAAAAAAAAAAAAAAAAATCTATCATTTTATCATCGCACATTCTACAATAGTAAATTATCTCAATGGTGTAGTGAACTGCCAATTCATTCTCTACGAATTTTCTGTTTTCTAGTTTATCCCGCCAGATCAAAGATTCATAACCCTTAGTATATTCTTTCAAAAATTGCTCTTGAAGATGCTCCCATTTTAAATTTTGAAGACCTACTTGACTAATTAAATTACTATACCAAATTTTTGCCGATCCTTCCAAATACAATGAAAAAAAAATTACATTTAAGCTCATCGTACCATCTATTTAAATTTGCACACAAATTGTAATCTTCTAAAAATATTCTAACATCTTCTGATGTACTCGGTGAAAATTTTGTGGGTTCACAGAAAGGTACTTTAATTTTAATTGGCAATTCACTATTTACTTATGAGCCATCCATTTTATTATTATTATTATTTTTTCTACAAAAACTATCTAAAAATTAAACATACCTAGCCTACTTTCCTATCAAAGTCATAATGGACTGACAAAATTCCTCATAAAAAGCCTTCACAATTTAAAAAAAAAAAAAACTGACGAGAATAATTAAATTTATAAAAATAAAAGGTCAATGCTCAAAAATAAACTAATTTAACACAAATATGCTACCTATTTTTAAATAATATATAAACTCTTAAAATCATGCAACCTAATAATTACGAAACTTGCACAAACATTCACGTAATAACAACAAAATAAAATGTACCAAATTTAAATATTAACAAAATTTGGGGACATTTCGCACCTCCACCACTTGTTACCGACCCCGGCAGTCCTAATCTCTTTTTGGGTGGAACGACTAAGAACACAAGTTAGCGGAATCCTTGCCAATGATGCGGTTCTATAAATATAGAGTTCGAATCATTAACAAAGTTCCAACAAGCGCCTTAGTGTTTAAGAAAAAGAAATGAGTGATAAATAAAAAGAATTAAATAATTCTTGTACCTTAAATATATTATTATTTATTTAATGAAGGGTGTAACACTGTAATATAGAGTTGTCCTCTGAGAGCCTATCGAAAATAATAAGGTAGATGGAAATTGGACTCACCGGCAGGAACTCAACCACTCGCTAGAACTCACTCACTTCGACTGCCCCGAGGCTTGGTCGTTGTCATGCCAGGAGGACCCATGTTTACAAAAATTGCAAACACATTGTTTTTCATATCTAGGTCGCTCCGGTGACAGTATAGAGAAAAAAAGGAGAAAATGGGTATAGCGGAGAAATAGTGAAATAAAGGAGAAAATGGGTATAGCGGAGAAATAGAGAAAAAAAGAAGGAAATGGGTATAGCGGAGAAATACTGAAAAGAGGGGAAAATGGGTATAGCGGGGAAATAGAGAAAAAAAGGAGATAATGGGTATAGCGGGGAAATAGAGAAAAAAAGGAGAAAATGGGTATAGCGGAGAAATACTGAAAAGAGGGGAAAATGGGTATAGCGGGGAAATAGAGAAAAAAAGGAGAAAATGGTTATAGCGGGGAAATAGAGAAAAAAAGGAGAAAATGGGTATAGCGGAGAAATAGTGAAATAAAGGAGAAAATGGGTATAGCGGAGAAATAGTTAAAAGAGGGGAAAATGGGTATAGCGGGGAAATAGAGAAAAAAAAGGAGAAAATGGTTAAAGCGGAGAAATAGTGAAATAAAGGAGAAAAGGGGTATAGCGGAGAAACAGTTAAAAGAGGGGAAAATGGGTATAGCGGAGAAATAGTGAAATAAAGGAGAAAATGGGTATAGCGGGGAAATAGAGAAAAAAAGGAGAAAATGGGTATAGCGGAGAAATAGTGAAATAATGGAGAAAATGGGTATAGCGGAGAAATAGTTAAAAGAGGGGAAAATGGGTATAGCGGGGAAATAGTTAAAAAAAGTAGAAAATGGGTATAGCGGAGAAATAGTTAAAAGAGGGGAAAATGGGTATAGCGGGGAAATAGAGAAAAAAAGGAGAAAATGGGTATAGCGGAGAAATAGTGAAAAGAGGGGAAAATGGGTATAGCGGGAAAATAGAGAAAAAAAGGAGAAAATGGGTACAGCGGAGAAATAGAGAAAAAAAGGAGAAAATGGGTATAGCGGAGAAATAGTGAAATAAAGGAGAAAATGGGTATAGCGGAGAAATAGAGAAAAAAAGGAGAAAATGGGTATAGCGGAGAAATAGTGAAATAAAGGAGAAAATGGGTATAGCGGAAAAATAGTGAAAAGAGGGGAAAATGGGTATAGCGGGGAAATAGAGAAAAAAAAGGAGAAAATGGTTATAGCGGAGAAATAGTGAAATAAAGGAGAAAATGGGTATAGCGGAGAAACAGTTTAAAGAGGGGAAAATGGGTATAGCGGAGAAATAGTGAAATAAAGGAGAAAATGGGTATAGCGGAGAAATGGTTAAAAGAGGGAAAATGGGTAAAGCGGGGAAATAGAGAAAAAAAAGGAGAAAATGGGTATAGCGGGGAAATAGAGAAAAAAAGGAGAAAATGGGTATAGCGGAGAAATAGTGAAATAAAGGAGAAAATGGGTATAGCGGAGAAATAGTGAAATAAAGGAGAAAATGGGTAGAGCGGAGAAATAGTGAACTAAAGGAAAAATGGGTATAGCGGAGAAATAGTGGAAAGAGGGGAAAATGGGTATAGCGGGGAAATAGAGAAAAAAAATAGAAAATGGGTATAGCGGAGACATAGTGAAAAGAGGGGAAAATGGGTATAGCGGGGAAATAGAGAAAAAAAGGAGAAAATGGGTTTAGGGGAGAAATAGTGAAATAAAGGAGAAAATAGGTATAGCGGAGAAATAGTTAAAAGAGGTGAAAATGGGTATAGCGGGGAAATAGAGAAAAAAAGGAGAAAATAGGTATAGCGGAGAAATAGTGAAAAGAGGGAAAAATGGGTATAGCGGGAACTTAGAGAAAAAAAGGAGAAAATGGGTATAGCGGCGAAATAGAGAAAAAAAGGAGAAAATGGGTATAGCGGAGAAATAGTGAAATAAAGGAGAAAATGGGTATAGCGGAGAAATATTGAAAAGAGGGGAAAATGGGTATAGCGGGGAAATAGAGAAAAAAAGGAGAAAATGGGTATAGCGGAGAAATAGTGAAATAAAGGAGAAAATGGGTATAGCGGAGAATGAGATAAAAAAGGAGGAAATGGATATAGCGGAGAAATAGTGAAATAAAGGAGAAAATGGGTATAGCGGGGAAGTAGAGAAAAAAAGGAGAAAATGGGTATAGCGGGGAAATAGAGAAAAAAAGGAGAAAATGGGTATAGTGGAGAAATAGTGAAATAAAGGAGAAAATGGGTATAGCGGAGAAATATTGAAATAAAGGAGAAAATGGGTACAGCGGGGAAATAGAGAAAAAAAAGGAGAAAATGGGTATAGCGGTGAAATAGTGAAATAAAGGAGAAAATGGGTATAGCGGAGAAATAGTGAAAAAAGGAGTAAATGGGTATAGTGGGGAAATAGAGAAAAAAAAGATAAAATGGGTATAGCGGAGAAATAGTGAAATTAAGGAGAAAATGGGTATAGCAGAGAAATAGAGAAAAAAAGGTGAAAATGGGTATAGCGGGGAAATAGAGAAAAAAAGGAGAAATGGGTATAGCGGAGAAATAGTTAAAAGAGAGGAAAATGGGTATTGCGGGGAAATAGAGAAAAAAAGGAGAAAATGGGTATAGCGGTGAAATAGTGAAATAAAGGAGAAAATGGGTATAGCGGGGAAATAGAAAAAAAAAGGAGAAAATGGGTATAGCGGAGAAATAGTGAAATTAAGGAGAAAATGGGTATAGCGGAGAAATAGTGAAAAAAAGGAGAAAATGGGTATATAGGAGAAATAGTGAAATAAAGGAGAAAATGGGTATAGCGGGGAAATAGAGAAAAAAAGGAGAAAATGGGTATAGCGGAGAAATAGTGAAATTAAGGAGAAAATGGGTATAGCGGAGAAATAGTGAAAAAAAGGAGAAAATGGGTATAGCGGAGAAATAGTGAAATAAAGGAGAAAATGGGTATAGCGGGGAAATAGAGAAAAAAAGGAGAAAATGGGTATAGCGGGGAAATAAAGAAAAAAAGGAAAAAATGGGTATAGCGAGAAATAGTGAAATTAAGGAGAAAATGGGTATAGCGGAGAAATAGTGAAATAGAGGAGAAAATGGGTATAGCGGGGAAATAGATAAAAAAAGGAGAAAATGGGTATAGCGGAGAAATAGTTAAATAAAGGAGAAAATGGGTATAGCGGAGAAATAGTGAAATAGAGGAGAAAATGGGTATAGCGGAGAAATAGTTAAAAGAGGGGAAAAT
The DNA here is from genome assembly GCA_024516035.1 of Bactericera cockerelli. Lineage (NCBI taxonomy): Eukaryota > Metazoa > Arthropoda > Insecta > Hemiptera > Triozidae > Bactericera > Bactericera cockerelli. The sequence goes on from JAMCCL010000461.1 coordinate 28,740, forward strand.
GGGTAAAGCGGGGAAATAGAAAAAACGGAGAAAATGGGTATAGCGGTGAAATAGTGAAATAAAGGAGAAAATGGGTTTAGCGGAGAAATAGTGAAATAAAGGAGAAAATGGGTATAGCGGGGAAATAGAGAAAAAAACGAGAAAATGGGTATAGCGGAGAAATAGTGAAATTGAGGAGAAAATGGGTATAGCGGAGAAATAGTGAAATTAAGGAGAAAATGGGTATAGCGGAGAAATAGAGAAAAAAAGGAGAAAATGGGTATAGCGGAGAAATAGTGAAATAGAGGAGAAAATGGGTATAGCGGGGAAATTGTGAAATAAAGGAGAAAATGGGTATAGCGGAGAAATAGTGAAATAGAGGAGAAAATGGGTATAGCGGGGAAATAGATAAAAAAAGGAGAAAATGGGTATAGCGGAGAAATAGTTAAATAAATGAGAAAATGGGTATAGCGGAGAAATAGTGAAATAGAGGAGAAAATGGGTTTAGCGGGGAAATAGAGAAAAAAAGGAGAAACTGGGTATAGCGGGGAAATAGAGAAAAAAAGGAGAAAATGGATATAGTGGAGAAATAATGAAATAAAGGAGAAAATGGGTATAGCGGAGAAATAGTTAAAAGAGGGGAAAATGGGTATAGCGGGGAAATAGAGAAAAAAAGGAGAAAATTAGTATAGCGGTGAAGTAGTGAAATAAAGGAGAAAATGGGTATAATGGAGAAATAGTGAAATAAAGGAGAAAATGGGTATAGCGGAGAAATAGTGAAATAAAGGAGAAAATGGGTATAGCGGAGAAATAGTGAAAAAAAGGAGAAAATGGGTATAGCGGAGAAATAGTGAAATTAAGGAGAAAATGGGTATAGCGGGGAAGTAGAAAAAAAAAGGAGAAAATGGGTAAAGCGGAGAAATAGTGAAATAAAGGAGAAAATTGGTATAGCGGAGAAATAGTTAAAAGAGGGGAAAATGGGTATAGCGGGGAAATAGAGATAAAAAGGAGAAAATGGGTATAGCGGTGAAATAGTGAAATAAAGGAGAAAATGGGTATAGCGGAGAAATAGTGAAATAAATGAGAAAATGGGTATAGCGGGGAAATAGAGAAAAAAAGGAGAAAATGGGTATAGCGGAGAAATAGTGAAATTAAGGAGAAAAATGGGTATAGCGGAGAAATGGTGAAAGTAAGGGGAAAATGGGTATAGCGGAGAAATAGTAAAATAAAGGAGAAAATGGGTATAGCGGAGAAATAGTTAAAAGAGGGGAAAATGGGTATAGCGGAGATATAGAGAAAAAAAGGAGAAAATGGGTATAGCGGGGAAAAAGATAAAGAAAGGAGAAAATGGGTATAGCGGAGAAATAGTGAAATAAAGGAGAAAATGGGTATAGCGGGGAAATAGAGAAAAAAGGAGAAAATGGGTAAAGCGGAGAAATAGTGAAATAAAGGAGAAAATGGGTATAGCGGGGAAATAGTGAAATTAAGGAGAAAATGGGTATAGCGGAGAAATAGTGAAATAAAGGAGAAAATGGGTATAGCGGGGAAAAAGATAAAAAAAGGAGAAAATGGGTATAGCAGAGAAATAGTGAAATAAAGGAGAAAATGGGTATAGCGGGGAAATAGAGAAAAAAAGGAGAAAATGGGTATAGCGGAGAAATAGTGAAATAAAGGAGAAAATGGGTATAGCGGGGAAATAGAGAAAAAAAGGAGAAAATGGGTATAGCGGAGAAATAGTGAAATAAAGGAGAAAATGGGTATAGCGGGGAAATAGAGAAATAAAGGAGATAATGGGTATAGCGGGGAAATAGAGAAAAAAAGGAGAAAATGGGTAAAGCGGAGAAATAGTGAAATAGAGGAGAAAATGGGTATAGCGGGGAAATAGAGAAAAAAAGGAGAAAATGGGTATAGCGGGGAAATAGAGAAAAAAAGGAGAAAATGGGTATAGCGGAGAAATAGTGAAATTAAGGAGAAAATGGGTATAGCGGAGAAATAGTTAAAAGAGAAATAAAGGAGAAAATGGGTATAGTGGAGAAATAGTTAAAAGAGGGGAAAATGGGTATAGCGGGGAAATAGAGAAAAAAAGGAGAAAATGGGTATAGCGGTGAAATAGTGAAATAAAGGAGAAAAT
>JAMCCL010000462.1:0-30846 GCA_024516035.1 Bactericera cockerelli
CCGGCTGGGTTTCGAACCTGCGACCTCGGGAATCTCTAGATTCACAGAATGCCGCCCTTACCACTGAGCTACAGGGACAGACTAATGGTAGAAACATTATTAAGGAACATGTGGATTAACATAATGATAATGTCATAAAACATCAACAAAAATCCCTCATCTATCTTCAATATATGGCTGCCTTTTTAAGTGAAACAAAATCCACTGTGATAAATAGATAATTATTTACTCATTCCTATGATGATGTCCAGCAAAAGGAGATTCATAAAGCAAATATTTCTTGTTTATATTTTCAACAGTTACATTTTTTAGTAATCTTTTATCAAACACAACCAATTTGAGTGTATTGTAATGCTTCAGTCTTGCAAGAAATACATAAACAAATATAATTCCTTACTATTATTTAACATATTAATTCAGTTTATCACCATCTTGGTATTTTTTCATCAATCATTTAACATTACATCTTGATTTTTCTCTTGTCAACAATCACAATTATAATCCAAACCAACCTAAAACAAATTAATCTTCATTCTTAGTCTTTTATTGATCAAATAGCAAAAATAGGATTTAATCCAAACCCTTTTTGTAACCTTCCATAGCTCAATTGTGAAGGTAGCACACTTGTAAAATGCATGTTAGTGGTTCACTTTCCAAACATGGTGAGTTTTTGTCCAGGGGGTTTAGTAATTGTGATACTGCCCATATGATCAACACCAATAATATTTCTGTTCATCATATTTTTCTTTATCAAGCAAAGCCAAATCCCTTAACATGATGGATCTCTTTTCATCAATCATCAGCATTAGGATCATAGTCAGGGTCATCATCACTATCACTCAGATCCAGATCATTCATATCTTGGAAAAGATTCTCGTTCACTTCAACTGGTTCACTTCTCTCCATTGTAGCATCTCCTCCAGACTCCTCAATGAACTTGAGATCTGACTCTATGAGTGAGGTGTCCTGCATGAACATTTCTCGGCCTAGGGAGAAAAAAAGTACATTGTATACACAGTACTGATAGCTGTTCACTCCTAATTTTCTAATCTTGTTCACAGTTTTAACTTTGATGATGGGTATACCTTGCAAATATAGTATTATTGTAAAAATTATAACTATGTAAATGAATGGAATATTTTTGAGATTTTTTTTGTTTTGTTGGTTTTTTATTCATGTTTTTTTTTTTTTTTTTTTTTTTTTTTTGCAAAAATTACATACAATACAATTTATAAACTTGCTGTCATAAAATAATATTGAATAAAGGTGTAATTCTAATTTGGTTTCAAAACAGGATTGGTCATTATTTTGGGTATGATTGGAGTTGTAGTAAAAAAGAATACCTGTGAGTTTCCCAGCTGTCTTCTCCTTGGCCTTGTTTTTCTCTTCAAATATAATATGAGCCATCTCCTTGTCAAACTGAGCTTTCCATGTGATGAATGTCTCCAGTGTGACCACCGTACCTGAAAATTAATAGAAGGTGACAGTTTGATAAGGTTTTTTTTTTCATAATTAATTGTTTTAACGTCAGAAATTTTCTGTATTACAAAAAGATTTTTTTTTACTTGACAAACATTAAATTTTATGAAATGATGGTGACTTGGACATTGTAATATTCCTTCTTACCTTCAAACCTCTTCTGTTCTGCCTCTTCTTCTTCTTTGATCCTCCTCTCTTCTGCCTCCTCTGTGTCTTGTTTGATTTGATCTGATTTGGTACTGAGCCACTCCTGGGCAGAGGAAACAAGTGTGAATATCATGACCATGCCTGGAAAAAGAACAATAAACAAGAGATTACAGGAAATCTGTTTCTTTTTTTTTCAATCATGATATTATACATGTTTAATTAAAAGTTAATATAAAGGTCATACCAAAATGGAAGAAATTTAATATTGAAAAAAGTCAATAGGTAAATGTAAAAACTATTTTCTATTTCTTTTCTTTTAGTTGTATCCTACTTTCTCTGCTAATTTTGACATATAAGGTGTTATGATTAATAAAGATAAACAAACATACCTAAATTTTCAGTAGCCTGTTCTAGCAAATATTCTTTCAGCTGTGCCTCCACATCATCTTCCATATTATCACAGTTTTCAATTTCAATTAATGGTAGATCTTCAGGGTATTTTGATGTGTACTGGAACCTGTATGGAATATGGGAAAAAATACATTATGAAAACAGGAAAATTTATACAGTACATTTCATAGAGGTATCCACCCTCTTTTGTCTTTTAAATGCCTTGGATTTTTCAATTCTGTAACGTTTTAGAATTGGAGGCCTGTCCTGTGATGATATTTAGGTTGTAAATAGGTTTTTTAAAGGAGAGACACAAATTACAGAAGTTATTAAAAGTATAAGTACCTTAATAAGACAGTTCATCTGGTATTCCTCATCAACACACTCTGATTTGATGGGTATTGTGAAAGCAAGAGGATCTTTCTCCACTATTTCCATGTCTCCATAGTAAATTGATTCAAGAGCTTCCAATTCATTGGCCTGTTCTTCCTTATAGTCCATGACTCTTGATAGTTCAAGCCTGATAAATCTAATTGAACACAATGCTAAAAATTCAGGTTTTTTAAAGATCCGTGTTATGAGTATGTCATCAATTTGAGTAAATAATTGTTTGCCTGAAAAAAATTACAGCATTCAGTTACAGTTCAGTTTTAAAATGGTAAGTTAACCTCAACCAACCCAGGCTGGGTGAGGTTAATGTGGGTAGCAAGTTTGTGAGTTTCCTTTGAATGGAGGCTAACACCCCTATTGTGATATGACCATGCAGTTGAAAGCAATGTTAAACCCAACAAAAAAAAAATCAAGAGAACTGAAATTTGAATCAAAGAATTCTATTGCAATTATTTTCACAAAGAGAAAGGGGAAAATCCTAAATTCAATGGGAGGCATGTTCTAACAGTCTTTGGGTAATGCCTGAGTCCACTCATCTATAGTATAGATGGCATGACTATTCAAGAATGGTGTTTCTACCTTAGAATTGAAAATGTCGAGATCTTACCAAGTTTAGCTATAAAGGTGAACGAAACTTAAAAAATATAACTTTCATTTTTTTATGACGAATTACGAAATAATCAATCGGAATTCACTAAAGTACTATACTTATCACTAAATGGAAATGGAAATGCTTTAAATTTTCCTCCAATTTTTGACAACATGCGAATTTCGAAAAATATGAAGCACAGATTTCTGGAGAAATTTCAATCCTACCACAGCCTCTTTTGTGATCGTGTGAAAACGTCTCTCTTATCAATGGCGGAAATTTTTGAATTGGAAAAAATGAAATTGTTGAAAAATTACATCAAAAATTGTCAAAAAGTTAATTAAGTTTAGAAATATACAGTTTTGATAAGTAAATTGGACTATTGTTCAAATAAATATTCACTTTTTTCGCAGTTAAGCTCATTCATTTTCCTATATTTGTATGATCGTTGGATCCCCATCAAGTAAGAATTGAGAAGAAAAAAAATCTCTGTCTAATTACCTACAGCAGGAAATCTTTTTCTGACATAGTCTTGATATAATTATTAATCTTTCTTTATATTAAAAACTCCACAATTGCCAAATGTTGCGCACATTAGTACATTTGCATGAGAGATTCTTTTATTGAGTTTTTACACAGTCATAATTCCAAGCATTCTGTGAGTGTTTTATAATTTTTATTGTCTATCATGAACAACCTAATCCAATAAAGGTGTGAAATGAAATAAAGTCCAATTGCTTTTGGAGAGATTTAATTGTGAACTTAACTAAAAACATTTATGTACAATCAAATGGGTAATGGGCAATTAAATTCTCTATTATTTATGTCCCACTACCTCAGTAGTAAATCTCAAATGGGAGTAGGTATAACATGACAAGTTATACTCCCATTTGAGATTTTAGCCACATAATAATATGTCTTGAGCTCACTGCTGGAATAATGCAATTAATAGTCTTCATCGGACAGTGAAAGGCTTATATAAATTCAATTACTTATAAAGAAAAAGTCCAAATCCTCAAAATGGTTCATTGCACATAGAAATTTGTGGTCCAAGACAAGCCATCTTTGAAATAAAGTTGACTGGAGACCATCATTCTCAACAACAAAAACAACATTGGGCAGTATTAATAAAGTGATATAATTATGAAATCAGTCCATTTTTGATGTTGCAATCCTTAGTTATCTATATTATTACTTTTTCTACTTTCAGGTATTATCCAGTGTACTTTCATGCCTGGACTTAAAATCATGATCAAATTTTGAATGTATGAATTTATTTTGACAATCATGTAGAAAACTTGAAAATCTTGGATAGCTCTAAAATCATGTTTGTCATTGACTTTTCAATCACTTTTCCATTTATACAGTAAATAAAAGATCCATATCAACAAGTCATGAATAAACCAGATATTATGAATACACCACCACAAGCTGTGCCTCAGCACAATGCTACACAAATTGAATTCAATCAGGCCATGGAAGATTTCCAAACCATGTTCCCCACCATGGATTTGGAAGTTATTGAGGTAACTGTTTGTTATAAACTTATATTTTAAAAGTGTCCTTTTTTTAATTCAATTATAATGATAATTTTATATGTCCATGAGAGAGGTACAAAATAGTTAAATGCTGTAATGTTTTTTTTTTAACTAGCATTTTCCAAACTGGGGTCTTACACATCCTTCTGGAGATGGAAATCAGGTTTGCTAAAGATGATGCAGCCCCTTCACATTAGTTAAAAGGTTACCACAGAAGAAAAAAAAGTTTGGTTTGAGAGCAGTTGTTACACAAACAGTTTTGAAATGGATGCCCAGATTTAAAATTTATTTAAACAATATTAACTGGAACTAGTCCTAGTTGTATGGTAGATACCTAACTTATTTTTTTTAACAATGTGTCAGATACTGAACTACTTCATACAAACATGATACCTCACAGATGATTTGAGGATGTTTTTATTAAACAAGGAATGTTTCAACCCCCTATCCTATAGTATCAAACACTTCTGTTTTTGATCCACCAGCACCAGGATTATTTAATATTTATCATCTTTTCAGCTGTAGCAATACATGAATCATCAATAATTGCTTTCTTTAAAAACAACTTTTTCCATCTGATATAATATTATCTCATTTGTTCCTCCTCATATTAGACTGTCCTTAGGGCAAACAAGGGGGCTGTGGATGCCACAGTTGATCAGCTCCTAGCCCTGACCAAAGACACGGAACATGAAAAACTACGCACTGAGCAGTAAGTTGTGCTGGAACTGATTTCATTATAAAATTATTAAGTAGAAGTTCATGTTGGTGATTCTCATTTTACTGTTCATTATCATTATACATTAAACATAGAAAACATTTATTATTTTAGTTAAACACGTTTTATTTCACTATTCCATGCATTCAAAATATTTGAAAGAATTGATTCCTTTGATTTCTCCCCATCTCTTTTTTTTTGCCAGTTTTTTTTTTTTTTTTTTTTTTTTTGGGGGATTTTTATTAGCCCTTAATTTTTATGCATAAAAAACTAATTAAAATAGCCAGTTTATTACTTTCTATTTTATACCTATAGGGAATAAAAATATTATTATTTTACATACAATTTAAAACATTCTTTTTTTTTTCGTCTTTGCTTTGCATTTTTTCTTCATTTATTGCCATTTAGTTTTCTTGATTTATTTAATCATGTTCATTTTTGTTCTGATATTATTTATTTTTCCTCTCACAACAGATATTTAAATGTGGCTGTGTTGTGTGGCTTTGGCAGCTTGTGTTTTTTATAACCATGTAGCAGACTTGGAAGAAATTGAACAGGTAATGAGTGATGCATTTATAGGGAGCCCTTGATCCCCAAGGGAGGTTATAAAAATATTCCATGAGACTTTTTAAAATATAGTTGGTTTAAAGTCAGTCAACATAGATAAAATGCATGAAAAATACTGTAAGTATTAGAATTTTTCGCAGCAATCCTCATGGTATGTATTTTTTTATTTTTGGTAGATCTTTCAAAGCAACAAGAAATAATGTATATTTGGAAGAATTAATTTTCTTCTATAATCAAGTGACTTTTACATTTTATACCCCTGTTTGTCAACGTGGTGTTTAATAGCTATAGAGTTTACATTAATTATTGTAGTGAATTGACATCAATGGATAAGAAAAAATTGGGCCATTAGAAAATTATCTGGTCTCTTTCAACATTTTTTTTTTTTTTTTTTTTTTTTTTTTTTTTTGCATTGTAAAGAATGCGTAGGAAAGAAACTTAAAAATGAGAAGAAAAAAAATTGTCCTGCACTTTGTGTCCAACTGTCCATGCTTTTTTTTTTTTTTTTTTTGCTTTATTTTGAATTATGTATTTCCATCTGATTTGGTTAAACAGGTACTAGAGGAACTATCATTGAATCTTTGTCAAACTGAGCTTAGCTCAATGCACCTTAAGTGATCTTATCATCATAGTATTTCCCACTTCTACGGGCCGAATTATAAAATTCAAGATGAGACAGACCCTCCCTCAAGTTTCAACTAATCACAGTACACTATAACCCAACTTGAGGAACAGTCTGTATCTTAAATTTAATTCTCTTTTATAATTTTGCACTGAGATATTTACTGCCGATAAATGTCTAATGTTAGAAATCAGAAGTATTGTGTTAATAATAATAATAATATCGCCTTATTTATACTGCCCGATCAGGACTATTAAAGTCCCATTATTCTAGCAGTAAGCCCAAGACACATTATTATGTGGTAAAAATCCCAATTGGGAGGATAACATGTCATGTCCCAGCTGGGTTTCGAACCCACGACCTCTGGAGTCTTTGGATTCACAGAGTGCCGCCTTTACCACTACCAGTGTTCGTTTTTTTTTTTTTTTTTTTTTTTCCCCCCTCTCTCTTTTAAGATTATTATTTTTAAATCTTAATAAGTCTGATAATAATTGATTTCATCTCAGATACTCAAGTGATCTTGAGGATGAAGACATCCCCCTGCGAGTTCGTCTCAACTGGAATCCACCCCTCCTGGGACCCCTACCCCCTGACTTTCTCTGTGTAGACTTCATGTCGTGTGATAGTAGCATGGTGAGTCATAATAATGTCTATTAGCTAGGCACCGTGGCCAAGTGGGTAGTGCACTAGGCTTGCACGCACGTTGACCTGGGTTTTTTTTTTAAAGCTTTATTAAGTAGAACAAAAAATATATATTCAGTAGAACACAATGAAATATAAAGAAAACAAAAAGATTAAACAAATATACAAGAAGGAAAAAAAGAGAGAAATGTCCTACCTAAAGGGCGGGGTTATTGCCTGTGGCAATCTCTTCCACCCAACCCTTTGGGTTTGATGCTTAGTAGGGCAGGATTTTTTTGGCTCTCTACTTGGATGTCTGGGGTCTACCATAATCGTTAATCGTGAGGAAAAATGAGTAGCTCCTTTAATGTGAGCAACTGAGCATCGACAAGGAAGTCCTATAATTATGGGCTACCCATTAAAATTGTGGTACAAGAAGAACGTATAATTTATGAAGAACATACAATAAAATTTATGATTAATGTCTACTGGCTCCTCTAGAGTTTATGACGATGTTTATCAAGGGATCTTTTTACTCCCGTTTTTTACTTTCCTTATTTTTTAATAAATTTAAATGTCTTTTGCTGTCGACCAAATTTCGTACAAAATAGGATCTTGCACGATTAATTATTCTTGATATTTTCAAAATCTTCTTCTGAATAGATTATTTCCACCAATCTGAGTGTCATCAACTCACCCAGGACCTTTTTGAGCTAAATTAATAATACTTGAGGGAAAGAACTAATTATATTAGGTTCCAAATGTTTCCAAATACGAAGTTTATTTTTTATTTCTGACGTGATTACAGATGTCTGACATGGAGCTAGAGGACGAGAGGTTTGCGATTCTGCTTCAGAATGAGGAGTTTATGTCAGAACTGAGGAAAAACCAGGAGTTTCTGAGCTCTTTGAATTCCGGTACGTTGAAGTTTGAAATCTACATGGAAATTTCAATCCATTTTTGAATTTTTTTTAATTTTTTGAAAAATAAAAAAATTGCTAATTTTGTTTAATTGATAACTATTTTTCAGAAACCTACAGAACTTCTCTAATTCTAAACTGCGAATTAAATAAATAATCAGAGGAATTTTTTATAGCCATTGTACACCTAAAATCATTAGAATGGTCTATCCTCTTGACTCTTCTGATATAGTATCTCCACTAAAAAGACAAAGGCTGTACCTATTTCAAGGGATTTAAATGAAGAAATGAAATAAAATAAAGTCCTTCCATATCATAAACTGGCTGTTTGTATTATTTTATTAAATCTTGAAATAGCAGCCAAATGGTTTTTTTTTCTCTCCTGGTCAAGAACTCAAGACTAATTAATCTACAGGGTGGACCAAAAAAACGTTTACACCCGTTAATGGTAGATTACTGACGATATTTCCAGCCCGGATCTGCAATCCGTTCTTTCGGATTCGCCTTTATAACTACACAAAGTGATTTTTTGCAACTTTCTGAAAAAGTCCGACCTTGGCTCATTCTTCAGGTCAGAACTTTTTTCCTGTTTAAGATGAGTTGATTCTGAACAATTCTGCAGAAAGCCAACAAAATTTCGATGTTTCTACCTACACTACTTTGTTTTTTACGGTTTGGTTTGGCATCTTTTTTGACACCTGAATAGAAAAAAAATTCTCATGTAAGTTTTTTACACTTTGAAACACTCAAGATTTGCCCGAGCAAATTTTGGTACAGACACGGGCAAGTTTGATAAAAGTTGGCGGCCAACCCAAGGATGCTAAAAAATAATTTTACGATTTTTTATCACGTGATCTTCTGGGAAAACGAACCAGGTAAGTCTCAAAAAATGATGTTCAAAATCTTAAAAGTGTTGATTGTGTAGGGTCGTCTTGTACTCAAAGAGTAATTAGCTAATTATGTCTGATAATTATTTTCCTTGGAATTAATTAAAGGCCAGTCAAATGAATGATTGTTTGTTTCTCGATGATAGTTTTCAAGCATATTTTTCTGCATTCTATGAAATTTTATCTTTAAACTTCTTGAGTTTTTTTAGTACAAGTTACATAATTATTATTATTATTCGGATGCTGAAATGGCAGATATGCATTTAGCATAATTATGGAGCTGCCAACAGGAACATTTGGGATCACGTGAAAAACATAGTTTATGAAATACCAGTGGAGACGCAAGAGTAGCAGAATTTGGTAGCAAGAATCCTGTTGGCATTCGATGACCTGACAGAAAAACCTGGAATCTTCCACAACATTCGACGGAACATGATGAAGAGGTTCAACCTTTGCATCCAGGAAGGTGGACGCCACTTCCAACAGTTCCTATGAGGGAATTAAGAAGGGAGAGAGAGAGAGAGAGAGAGAGAGAGAGAGAGGAGGGGGGGGGGAAGAGAGCAAAAGAGAGAGAGAGAGAGAGGCAGAGAGCGAAAGGGAGAGAGAGAGATAGGCAAGAAGGTAGAGGGACTAAGGTACTAAATTCACCATTGGTTTCAAAAATTTGTGTGAGGAGAATCCATAGTGTGTACAATGGCTAAATAAAAAATGGCAACAGTCTTTTTTATTTTTTAGTAATGAATTTTTGCTGGCTCTGGCGTTAGGACCGGGGTGGGATCTTCCGCATGGTAAGTGACTAGCTTACCACTGAGCTAATCGTGCGCTTCTAATCGTTTCTCATTGAACATACTAACACAAAATGTTTTTTTAAATACCTTTTTGTTTATATCAAAATAGTATAAAACATAATAAAGACTGCAAAAGTTTATTAATTTTACAAAATATTATCTTGTTTTTTTTCAAGATTTCTATTAAGAGTTGGCAATCGGTAAATATTTGTTATTTAATTAGTATTGTTTATGATAGAAGAACCTACCTACATATTTACCTGGCTTCATTTTATAAACTCTATTTTCGTTAGGAAAATTCGCTACTATTTTTTCTCTCGTAGGGAAGCATAAGAAAAACCATTCTTACATTATCAAGGCAGTCTCTCAGGGGCTTACATGAATAATAATTATGTGTATTGTGATACCAATAGTATCTGATATAACTCAATTTACAGATGGTATTACCCCAAAAAAACCATAGGGAGTTGGTGTTACAACAGGTCAGATACAGGTATGAATAAAATATTCCATCAGATTTTTTTGATAGTTAAAATAATAATGACCGCCGAGAATTAAACCTCAGTCATGCGACTGACACTCCTAGCACTACGACATCTAGCTAACACCACTGACAATCTGAGATGCACAAAATTTATCATTTGAATTTTCCTAAACTGGCTAATGAAGACATGTGAGACCGCGGTATTCAAAAAAAGCAATGTAAACAATTTTTGTAAACAATACAAGACGCCCTTACACAGTCTACAGCTAGAAAACTCTTAGGATTTTGGAAGAGTTTTTGGCAAACATCTAATAATTTTTCCCAGAAGATCACGTGATAAAAAATCGTAAAATTATTTTTTAGCATCCTGGGGGCGGCCGCCAACTTTTATCAAACTTGCCCGTGTCTATGCCAAAATTTGTTCGGACAAATGTCGAGTGTTTTATTTAGTAAAAAAGTTTTTTCGTGTGTTTTTTTTTTCTGTTCAGGTGTAAAAAAATATGACAAACCAAACCGTAAAAAACAAAGTAGTGTGACAAGACACATTGAAATTTTGTTGGCTTTCTGCAGAATTGTTCAAAATCAACTCATCTTAAACAGGAAAAAAGTTCTGACCTGAAGAATGAGCCAAAGTCGGACTTTTCCAGAAAGTTGCAAAAAATCACTTTGTGCAGTTATAAAGGCGAATCCGAAAAAACGGATTGCAGATCCGGGCTGGAAATGTCGTCAGTAATCTACCATTAACGGGTGTAAACGTTTTTTTGGTCCACCCTGTATATTTACGTAGAACTTCAGTCTGTTTACATTTAAATGAACAGATAATTTTCAATGTGAGTTAGGCTTTTAATGTAGAAAATGTCTTTCCGGGTTCTTTACACAGAAAAATCATAATTTATTTACTTTCAGATGTAGCTCTGGGGCACCCAGGTAAGAGTTCAGGAGATGATGATTCCGACTTCAAGGAGAAACTGAGGCACATGGGTAAAGGTAAGCAATGTTGAATTTGACCCGAATTAAATAATGAATATAGCAGAGACTGTCTAGTAAACATAATAACTATATATTTGTGTTAAAAGTAAATAAAACAATAATAAAATTACAGATCCTAGACTTCTACAAACTCAGCTGAAGGAAGAGCTGAAACCATACTTGCTGAGTTAGATTATTATTATTATTATTATTATTATTATTATTAAACATTTTGGATCAAGTTTTATTTACAAATAACATAGAATATATACATACATAGAAATTAATATTAACACAACAAAACTTGATCAAGGGCGGTGCTAATGCCAACGGCATTCTCTTCCGCACCACCCTTTTTAGTGTTATTACCATGGTAACAGCCAATCACATGTCTGAAATCTGATACTATAGTAGTGGTAATAGTGTCCACTACAGTAACAATCAATTCGGGCCTTAGTTTTACTATAAAAAAAAAATGAACTATTTACTGAATATTCATTATTATGTCATAATTATTAATGTTTTCTTTTCAATTTTATTATTTAAAAAAAATACATTTCATTTATTTCCTTTTGAGTAATAAAACCAACTCCCATTTGAAACTGTCCCCAGTATCCAAAAAGAAGTTCTCCCAGATGGCGCGTGTGTTCACAGGAAAGAAGAAGAAAAAGCCTTCGACCCCTCACAAGTCTTTCAGGGGCTCAGGGCCTTCCAAGGATCATGTCTTGCTCACTCAGGATGAGAACAGCACTGACTAGACGAAGTGGAGACAAAGGAGAGAAAAAACTATGTTAAAGGGCAATATAAACAGGAGACGTGAGTTTGGCTTTTCCAGCCCAACCCAGGCTGAGTAAGCTGATACAAAACCAAAATAAATCATTGAACAAGGCAGGAGCCTAGACGTAGGAACTGAGTGTATCCCTGATGGTAAACAGAATTATTATCTTAGGGACACGGATTAATTATCATAATTAGTGAGTGTTTTCACGTTTATGGACCAAATTATGAAACAGGATTAAAGTTAGACACGCCCTCAAGTCAAGAGTTTTAACCAATCACAGTGCACTAAAGCCCAAGTTGAGAGACAGTCAGCTAACTTATCTTAACTTTAACCCTGTTTCATATTCGGCCCTATATCTCACCACTAATAATAAAAGACGTAGTAAAAAAAATTGGTAATCATTCTATCAAAAAAATTCCGTGTGAAAAAATATTTTTAGTAAGATAACACATAAATTTCTGGAGATAATCAAAAACAAAAAGGGAGAAAAATATCACATAAATAAACCAATAATGAGATAACACATAAATTACTTAATCACAATCATTCTGGTAGTTCAATTTAAATTTTAGTGTATTTATAATTTTAAGTTAATTTATTAAATTTGAAACTAAAATATCAGGTGTAAACTTGGCCTGAGTAGAGCTGGGAAAAAAAACATTAAATTAACGAAATATTGAAAGCATGTCTTCTATTATTATGTTGTGTACAGCAATGGACTTGTAATGTAAACAGCAAGAATTTTTTGTCTAAAATGTTTGCTGTGGTTGGGAACAGAAACTTGAACCTTTAAGTCAGTCAAAAGTGATTTATTTCTTCACCAAGGAGGTCAGCAGCATAAAATAGCCATCTCATAGGAACACTGGTGCATGTGCAATCTTAGAAGGTGTATGTAAGAATTATTATGTAGAAGCAGGTATTTTGACATTACTTCCGAGAAATTTCTAATATTAGAAATCGGAAGTATTGTGTTCGTTTTTGTAAAAGAAAATATTTTTTTGCTCCGATTTCAATTTTTTTCATATTTTTTCTACATATTTACTCTTCTCTCACACCACTAGGTAGGTACTTTCTTGCAGAGAGATGGGGGAAAATCTATCAAAGCCACTCAGATAACATGGGGATAGGGATTTCCCACTAAAATAACCCACTAGGTACTAAACATGTGCTCTGAGGAAAACTACACGTATCATGGTAGAATATTAGAAGTAAAATGTCTTAGTAAAAATGGAATGTAAAATTTAGTTGTAAACTGCAATCAGTGTATAATTAATTTAGTTGTACCTATGTTTTACTTGTAAAAAATAATAATATCTAGTCAATCTTTACTGCACTAATAATTTTTTTCGTTCTTTTTTTTCTTGATGGTAAAATATTTTAGTGAAGATATTTTGGATTTTTTTCTCTTATAAAGAGGTAAATTTGACCTGGAAATCGTTCTCTTATATCCCGGTTTGACTGTATAGTGAAATGATTTTTTTTTTTTTTTTTGTGTTACTATGACAGTTGTAGCAGGTAGCGTGTAGGACTTTTTCCTTATCCTTAAGGAGCCCATAATTCCACCACTGGATATTGCTCACAGATGAAGCAGCTTCTCATTTTTCCTTACAATGTTATGAGTGGACCCCGTATTGTCAAAAGTAGAGTCGAAAAATTTCGACTTCGATGGATTTCAAAACCAGGTCACCTCATACCCCTTAAACAAAAAACAGTCTCGGAACCATCTCCGAGATCTAGGAACGAGATTGTATCGTCCTGTCTCGGATCCCAAAAATGATATCGGAGACACCTAGGAGACCGTTCGGAGACTGCTACGGGACAGTCTACGTCCGCACCGTAGCGTCGATTGCTGGTGCTCGAGATTGCTCCAAGATCGGTCTCGGGAACTGTCTCCGAGATCATTCTCGGGGACCGTCTCCGAGCCTTCTCGGAACCGTCTCCGAGAACATTCTCGGGGACTGTCTCCGAGCCTTCTCGGAACCGTCTCCGAGAACATTCTCGGGGACTGTCTCTTCTAGACCACAGACCGTTTTAAATACCCTGGGAATTTTAGCTGTAAAACCACCTAAAAATAATACGACACATTTTTATAATAGAACATTTTTTTTATTGTGAAATTTAAAATAAAATAATTAAGAACAAAACAAAAAAAAAGAAGAATACACCTTAAAGAATGAAAAATCCCAATAAGAGACTAGAAACAATTGGAATAAAGAGATTGCCATAGGCAATAACCAATAACCCCGCCCTTTAGTTAGGACATAATATGTATAGGACATTGGATACGAATTCAATTTTTAATATTAATTTTTCGAGTTTAAGTCAGTTCTAACTCAGTTAGGGTCCATTTCTGACCCCTAGTTGATAGAGATAATCCATGCTTATTTGACCCAAGGAATCTAAGGTATCAATATATTTATGCAATCAATTTAGAAACATTAGAAAAAAAATTGACATGAAAATAAAAGTATCACATAAGTTCACATCTTAAAAGTATCTCTATCTTTAGTCACAGCAGACTACCCAGACGGCACAGAAAGTGTTTAAAAAGATTTTAAAAAACACTTATTTTGACAAGATTCAAACATTTTATAAAGCTTATTTTGACAAGGCTTAACATTTTAGAAACACTTTTATAAGCTTACTATTTCCTCCCCCTGAGCATTTTATTAAGCTTATTTTTACAAGGTTTTGGAAATTGAATACCTACTTAATAATTAAGGGGCTCCATATTGAATTTCTTACCACCGCCATTGCCCGGAAAAATTTGAAAATTGTGATTTCACAGGAAATTTTTAAAATTAATTTGGATTTGATGAAAAATATACTACTTCAAGGCAATTTGGTTCTACAATGATGAAAAGCTGTTGATGAAATGCTAACATTAATAAATATAAAGACAATTTGTGTTTTTCAGTTTTATATTTTTCCATTTTCATGGTAAAAGAATTAAAAGCAAAAAATATGTAAACAAACCAAAAAACATGAAACAACAGAATTATTATACATAGAATCAGCAGATAAATTAAGCCAAGTGACTTAATTAATCTAAATTATTATACATATAGGTAATTAAGAGAGAGATGTGCTGAAATGCCATCTTCCTGCCCAGCAGCAGGCTGCCCGAAGACAAAGAATACCAGAACAGAAGTTGAGATTATTAAAGATGAAATTAGGAAATAGAACCAGAGAGAATTTTGACTATAATATGGCATTCATAAAAAAAAGAACAGTCTTCCAGATTTTTTTTTTTGTTTGATTAAAGTGGGTTTAACTCAATTGCATAGTCATATCATGACCGAGGTTTTACCTCATTTGCAGGAAACTCACAAACCTGTTACCCACATTAAGCTCACGAGCCTGGGTTGGGCCATTTTATTCTGAATTTACTGGGAATAGTACCAGGTAGCCACATTAACTCACCAGCCTGATAAAGGCTGTGTATACAATGTCAGCCTCATATTTCTAAGAATGATTATGTTTACACAACAAAATGAACAATCTTTAGATTACGGAGTAGTCAAATCCTGAATTGCAAGCTACGAATTATTAAGAAACATTATAGTAAAATGTACTATACAAGTAAAAAAAACTGTCTAAATTTGCAACACTTAATACTTCTTCTAAACTTACAATATTTTTTTTTTATGTTATAGCTGGTTCATGAAAAACCCCTGTCCTGATTTGAGATAGTGAGGATGGGAATTTCATTCTGAATTTAATGGGAACAGTACCAGATACCCACATTCACCTCACTCAGCCTGAGTAGGGCTAGATATACCAGCCTCACATTTTCGGAGAACAGATTTATTTATTTAAAATAAAAATGGGGGTTGTATACTGAATTTACTGGGAATAGTCCCAGCTACCCACATTAACCTCACTTAGCCTGATAAGGGCTAGGAATGCCTCATTTTTAAAGGGAACAGAATTGCTGTTTGAAAGAAAAAAAAACTGTGAATTGAACACAGGATCTATTGATTATGGAACAGTATAGTCAAATCTTCAATAATGTGAACCTATTAAAAAGCCTTTAGCTAGTCAGTTCTCTGTTCATAGTTGTCTAGCAAAACACTGGTCTTTTCCCTGTTTAAAATACCCCAGTCAGACACCTGTTAAGAGTGTGATTCTGATTAAGTGGAATATCTGGAACAGGTTAATCTCCAGCATTTCCACATACATATCCTGGTTTGACTATAAAACAATGTAAAATGTAAGATATTGTTTAGATATTGCTTACCCCACTAATTGGAGTGTAAAACTCACTTATGATTAATGCATGGAAATTGGTACACTTTAGAACAGTAAATTTTTTAAAGTAGAGAAAAATTTCTTTTTAGTTACACCCTAAAACTATGATGTAGGAACTTTAGAAGAGTCAACTTGTTGGACTTTTATCTGAAATTGTTAGATATAATTATTTTGTGTAAATCATCAATTTGTAGTCACTTTCACTTATCCCATGTCAGGTTCAATATGTTTGAGGAGGGAGGCAGCTTGAATAGGTATCTTCAGGTTGAAGCTATGTTGGATTGGATGCACAATACATGTAAACAGGTGGAAAATATCATGTGGATTTCCTCCATAGATCATAATTATTTTAGTAGTAGTATCTATTGATTGAGCACCAAGTTCTTCACGTTCTTTAACTGAAGACGGCTATTCTAGCCTTTATGTTGGTGATAATTATTTTAAATGCTTGATGTTTAAAAAGATATTATGTTTGCAGACATATTGACCATTACTTAAATTACTTAAAACACGTTTTATTAAATCACTTATTTGGATGAGCAGAAGTCACTGATGTGAAATTACTTATGAAGTTATCTTAGGAATGAGATTACACATAACATTGACGGTAGTTATCTCAGGAAAACTAATTAATTTATTCAAATTGCAGAATTCACTCGATTTAGAAAATGTTTTGCAAATTTTACTTTCAATTTCCGGTGTTGCCACAGGGTACTGGATCTCGTTCCGAGACGGTTCCGAGAACATGTACTCGGGACGAGTTTGGATCTTGTCCCGAACTAGCTCGGGAATAGATCCGGGATAGGTTCCGAGTAAGTTGGTTAAACATTCTCCGGGAGAGTTTCAATCCATTCCCGCAGCACTCCCAGAGAAAGATGTTTCCGAGCACGCTGTTTTTACTCTCTCGTATCAATCTCCGAGACTACTATATCGGAGTTAGTAGATCAGAGACACCTTTTTGTTTAAGGGGTAGGTGACTATACTTTGTTGGTGTACCAATTATTTATAATATAGTTAACCCCTGATTTCGGTTGATAGATTAGGTCTATTAAGGTACTATGGTGGCTATTTTTTTTAATGTCTCTTTCTTAGTGCCTAGAAATATTTGTCAAGCCAGAATTGAATCCCCTACCCAAGTTTTCGATGTTACGATTGCCATCGTAGAGTCGTAGATTTAAAAACAAAAAATAAAGCTCTCCCAATGCACTCTGGGCATCTCATGTGAAGAACTTCCTCAATAGAAAATGGCCGAGACCGTATGCTATTAACATGGTGTCCGCCATTTTCTATTGAGGCAGTTGTATGCTATTTCCACTGAGATCATAATATGATATATTATTTTCATAATATGATATATAAAATATATTTATATTTCCCATGCAGAAGTGGTGCTTCAGTCAGTTCTTGACAAGAGTTCGTTATCTCTATCTATGCGCAGAGTAGGCTGTTGCTGTTGATAAAAGTATTCACACGATGCTTAAAATTTATTGATAAGAATAAAGTCAGCTGATATGGTTTTGTTTACACGTATGGAATTTCACGTTGACTTGAATTTGCAAAGGTGGGACAACATAAGAATTGTTTTATTTAAGCATATACGTTTTTAGATCGAATTAAACATTGTTTTTAATCATTAAAGCCTTTGTTTTAAATAGAATCAATTTATTTAATCAAAGAGTTCATAAAATTCGGACCCTAAAATCTTTTTATTCACAACCGTTCTCTGGATCATTAAATAGTTAATCCCTTTTTTGTATATTTAAGCGAACTTTAAAGTTCTCTTATCAAAAATTTGTAAACAGATTTGCTGTGAGGATCAGAGATTATTTTGAGTTTCGAAAGAGTTGGAAGTGATGGAAGTTGAAGATCTTTCTAGCAAGCTGTTATAAGAAGGACTTTTGCTGTCGAAAAATTGGAATTTAAGTAATACCTACATTATATTTCTTTTTAAATGAACTCTTTCTAAACACGTTGTATCAGGATGGATTTTGGCACTCTCTTGTATGAAGCTCAGAAGAATGAACGAAATGTTGAAGTAAGTTCTCCACTATGTTACAGATACAAGCAATGTTTAGAAATCAGATAATTATGCTACCCAAAATCTGACCCCAATACCTTTTAGATTTATTTTTTGTGTATGTATGAAACCTATTATCTTATCACAGCATGATTCTTCTCAACTTATTTGATTCATGATGGGCCTGATTGACCTGTATATTATGTCAATAAATAAACATGACTCAAAAAGATTTGGTTCTTGTCACTTAAAAGACCATTCCTAAGTTTCCCTAGAACCTGCAGTCAACATGATTTATCTGAAGAAGATTTTGCAGTTGTACTGTCACCTAGTTGGCTAGATTGAGATATGTTTAACCTTATCATATTTTCAATATGTTTATGTGTGTAAGTGACAGGCAGAGAATTCCACAGACATACTGCTGTGGTGTGGAAAGATTTCTCACTTGCAGTGATTCAATGTAACGCTATCTTTAGCATTTTGTTGCGTCTGGTGCTGTAATGGTTTGATCCAGGAATTAAATAATGTTTCCTGGACACTGCAAATTCAGTACTTTATATTATACAATTAAAAGCTTATGCAGCTGTCTTTGATTCTGTAAATTCAACCAGGTAAGATCATCTTAAGATTGAGAGACATGATGTAACCCATCATGAACTAGTTTATGATGTGACCCATCATAAACTACAGGACCATCTGGCCCAACAAAGATTTAAATTGATATTATTGAATGATGAGGTTTTTAAGATTCTTGGGCCATAGCTTTTCCTTTCCCTAAATATAGTTTCCATCTCTTGACTACTGATTTACTTTTGGTGTAGAGCCCACAGCCAGACTTAAGCACTGTTAATTTCACCCTATTGGAATGTACTTCAGCCATACTAAAGTCAAAACTATTGAAAGTAATCATTGTTTGATGGAAAAACACACTAATTTTTCATTCATTGTGAATCTTTTACAGCCAAGATCCAACTTTTATAAGACCAAATTTTCACCTCCAAAGAAAGTATCCAAAGACAAATCAAAGCTCTCCGTCAATGTTCAGAAATTCTTGGAAAAGCAAGAGGAGGAAGAGAAGAAGAGAAAAGAATGTGATAAGAAGAAACTCAATGTAAGCAACTTTTTAAGTGGGTAATATGTAATATGCTAGTGCATAAATTAATATGAAGTACTCTGAAGCATCTTAATAATTATATAAAATCCATTTACATTCATTGAATCACAATCAACAGAACTCCAAAACAGCTTCTAAGATCATTTCTGTAATGATAATACATAGTTTGCTACAGATCATCCCTAAGTTATAATTCTACAGCCAAGACAAATTTGTAGGTACCTATTTTTTTTAAAATATTTTTTTCAGGGATATCTTCCAGAGATTAAAGAACAACCAGCACAGTGAGGCAAAAGATGACTTCTGGCTGACTTCATTGTATCTTGTAACTCCATCCTCTTCCATCTTGGAATGATATTCAATTGTTTAAAAGCCCTCTATTGAAAAGGAAAGAAATCATATTTTTCCACCTTTTTCAGGAACTTTTAACACTGAGAAATCAGGACAAGAAGTCAGTGAATCGTGTGAACAAAATGCTAAAGCTAACAAAGTCTGCCAATAAGTCTGTTCTGGATGAGGAGGAAGGTGACATGATAACACGCTCCCCTTCACAGAAATCTAAAGGTACTTTAATAATCAGGAACCTTATTTATATTGTCTGATTTGGACCATACAAGTCCTTTTATTTAAAAACATTTTTTTTTTAGTTTGTGGTCTACTCTCTCTGTATCTTTCCCCATTCAAACAATGCTCATATTTCATTCAAGTGTTAGTAATCAACTGATGATAATTTAATTTATCTCAGTTTTACCCTTTTATACTGTATTTGAGTTTTACAATGGTAGTTTACTCTTCATTCACTGATATGCTGCCCCACTGCCCCAGCTACTCAAATCAAGTATGTCTTCCTCATGCTTGACATTGCTCAGTTGGGAATCTCATTTTATTCTACTTGGTATTTTACATATTGGTAGGTATTCAGTTAAGTAAGCAAATTCCAACTTGTCCTGTCTTAAGTTAATAAAAATAATAATTTTATTCCATATTCATCATCTTCAATATTTCTGTACTAAATCAAAGTCCCCTGAGAAATTACTATGGATTATTATGATTTCATTATTTTCTAACTTCATTATTCTGTTTGTTTCAGGTTCATTCCAGCCAGATGAGGATGATTACGGATACACATCACAAGCTGCATCATCCTTGTACGACAAACTCATGGACAAGTATTCAGCCATGCCTGAAGCAACACCTCGCTTCTTGAAACCTGTCAAGTCTTCAGCTAAAAATATCTTGGACATCAAAGTAAGGATGTAACTTTTAGGTGCAGGTACAAAATAATTTAAAAGTGTGAGAGTAAAAAACTCTACATAGGAAATGTGAAAGAGGAAGTAGGACAGTGCCTGATAGATAACTGATTTTGGGGATTTAAATAGGTTTGAGAGGAATAATAAAGTTAAATGTCTTCATTATGTTGTTTATAATCAAAGACAATTTGTTGTGATGTCTCTTACTGGGTTGCAAAGTAAAAGTTTCAGTGTGTTAATTCTTGTTTGTTATTTGGAAAGTTGCTAATAAACAGTCTTCCATACAAGATTTTGCTGAGTTGTTTGATGTGTGAGTTGTGTGGTGTGGCCAACTATGTAAAATTATTAATAAATACAATTTGGTTACAGTTGTTTGTAAGGGATAGCTTCTGGTGCGCTCGTGTTGACCCAGCACCTAAATTGGAAGTATGTGTCACTTCTCGCCTATCAGAGGGAAGAACAACACAGACCACAAGTCTCTACAGTAGCTGCTGCTTAAGGTCTACAAAAAAAAAACACTCATCAAACTCTGTGAAACACTCATTTTATTAAACACCATTTCAACACGGTGTTTTATTCCTGTCATTGGATTTTTTTCTTTCTTCCCTCAGGATCGAGTGAAAGCAGCGCTGCGCAAAGAGGAAGAAGATAAGCTTCTACCTCATAAGAGGAAACGCAAACACAAGGACAGCGGGGGAGATGGAGATGACAAACACCACAGGAGTGACGAAGATGACGATAGAGATGAAAGAAGACACGGTGAGAAAATATGATGGCCTTGGCGTGTGGTCCTAGGTTCACAACCCAGAGATAAAAAAATAAAATCAGTTTTTATTTCAATAAACAGAAAAATATAATTTCAGCACAAAACTTTTTTTTTTAATTTTAATACAGACCTTGGTTTATTGATGATTTTAGATTCTTAAGGAGCTGTTTAATCCGCGCTTCCTTACAGTTTTTAGCGGAAAATTTATAAACGTGACGTTTATCCCCACGACAGGCGTCCTAGCTGGAACATTGAAAAATCTTTTATTAATGCAAGTGTAGAAAATAAAACAAACCTATGTGAGAACATTTCATTCATTGGAAATTTACTGGTATGGAGAAACAGTGATGAAAAGGTTACTTCCATAAGTAAACACTGTAACTAAATCAGTCCATATTATAAATAGAAAAGTGATAAGTGTTTTATTACTTCCGAGAAATTTCTAATATTAGAAATCGGAAGTATTTTATTTTTTACACAGGAATCTTGTTCTTCAAAGAGTAACATCATAGAACATCAGCGTCCCATGTGACATAGCTGTTTTGCCTGCTTCCAAGTGTTTGTTAGCTATATTTCTAGATTTTTTTGTTGGCTGAATATATGTGCATACCATCGAGGCTTTGTTTTTTGTACATTATCTCACCTTGTATTTTTTCCTTCACAGACCGACATAGAGATAGTGACAGGGAGAGGGAGAGAGAGAAGGAGAAAGCTAAAAGAAAACCCATGCCGCCCCCTATGGACTTCAACGAGCTGTTAAAACTGGCGGAGAAGAAACAACACGAGCCGGTGGTGGTGGAGAAGAAAGAATCTGGTGAGTAGACAGTCACGGGTTCGAATCCCGACACAGACTAGAACATTAATGAAACAACTTCGATTTTTTGTTTTTTTTTTTTTGTTTTTTTTTTTT
The DNA here is from genome assembly GCA_024516035.1 of Bactericera cockerelli. Taxonomy (NCBI): domain Eukaryota; kingdom Metazoa; phylum Arthropoda; class Insecta; order Hemiptera; family Triozidae; genus Bactericera; species Bactericera cockerelli. Next base: position 22,199 of record JAMCCL010000462.1, read on the forward strand.
TTATTTTAGTTTTGTCCTATTCATATCGAGCTCGGGTCATATCGAAACGGGAGTTCTGCCCTTCATTCGCTGGAGCAGAGCTAGCCGCCATGGTGTAATGGTTGTGACTACCTATAACCTGGTCAGATAAACAGCAGTTTATTACCTATTATTATTTGTGATAAGTAAATAACGTATTATTATGCTGTCAAAATTCCTAACGGGAGGATAACATGTCCCAACTAGGTTTTAACACGTATGAGACGGGTCCTATTTTCTATAGTTTGTACGCTGGGACGGCTTCAAATTGGGGTATGTGTACTAAATATGAAAAAAAAAAAAAAAAAAAAAATTGGGACGGGCGAGTACAAAAATATATTAATAATAGCATTATCTGTGCCCACCGGTGGGTCACGTTACAAGGGAAATTGAAGAAAAATATCAAGTGGGTGGAAACCCCATTCGTCATGTTTTTCCGGGTGTTTTTTGGTTTTGGTTCGTAAGATTTTTGGCTTAGCCTCCCTCAATTTCTCCTGTTTAGAGCGGTCTCTGACATGAGTTGAGCAGCTTGTGAAAAAAAACGCTTGCATACGAGTCTGCAACCATTGGGACATTTTCATCTTTACTATTCAAGTTTCGTTACATAATTTCGTTACATAATTTCGTCACATAATTTCGTTACATAATTTCGTTACATAATTTCGTCACATAATTTCGTTACATAATTTTGGTTATGTGCCAGAGCAAAGACATGAAAATGTCAATTTAATATTTCGTTACATAATTTCGTTACATAATTTCGTCACATAATTTCGTTACATAATTTCGTTACATAATTTCGTCACATAATTTCGTTACATAATTTCGTTACTTAATTTCGTTACATAATTTTGGTTATGTGCCAGAGCAAAGACATGGTGGACACGTTGTCTCATACGTGTTAAACCCGCAACCTCTGGAATACCAGGACATATAAAGGTTTTTGACATTTTCATGTCTTTGCTCTGGCACATAACCAAAATTATGTAACGAAATTATGTAACGAAATTATGTAACGAAATTATGTGACGAAATTATGTAACGAAATATTAAATTGACATTTTCATGTCTTTGCTCTGGCACATAACCAAAATTATGTAACGAAATTATGTGACGAAATTATGTAACGAATTTATGTGACGAAATTATGTAACGAAATATTAAATTATAAAAATGAAAATGTCCCAATGGTTGCAGACTCGTATGCAAGCGTTTTCATGTCTTTGCTCTGGCACATAACCAAAATTATGTAACGAAATTATGTGACGAAATTATGTAACGAAATTATGTGACGAAATTATGTAACGAAATTATGTGACGAAATTATGTAACGAAATTATGTAACGAAATATTTTGGGAGGGTTTAACGTTGCTTTCAACTGCATGGTCATATCACGACGGGGATGTTACCCTCCATTCGCAGGAAACTCACAAAGCTGCTACCCACATTAACCTCACCCAACCCGTGTTAGGCCGGAATGCCAGCATCACGAAGTCTTCACCTCGCAGCCGTTGCTTAACTTCGGTAATCCTACGAGAACCAATGTATTCAACTCGCCATTCACGCTGGTAGATAAAGGTTTATCATAATACTGTTGTGATATTTTTTCGCTGAGTTCACTCTTTCTTCGTGAGAAAATATTGATCTGAAGAGAGAGGAATGATAAAATATGGGGGGAGAGAGAGAGAGATTGATTGATAAGTTTCATATATTTTTTACATTCTTTTAATAATTTTTAATGTATATTTTCATTTATTTTCTTCCAGAGAAAGAGAAGAAAAGAGACAGGGAACCCGAGCGACTCATGACAAAGAAGGAGAGAAGAGAGTACGAAGCACATGTGGAAAGAAGACGGAGACTGATAGAGCAGGAGAGAGAACACGAGAGACAAGCGAAGGAGAAGGACAGAGGAGGAGGGGGATTCAAGATACCTAAGAAGAACAGAGAGGAAACCAATGAGAGTGAAAGTAGAAGACCGGAGAAGTCTCAAAGTAGTAGTAGTAAGTAATTTTATTAATGGGCCAAGAACTTCAATTGTGTTATAGAGGTAGACCTTTCTTAAAATAAATATTCATTTAGAAAAATTGGAACTACTACCTCTAACTTTCTTACAAATGTATGTTATCTATGTATGTCTCAATGTTCAAGAGATTCCTGGTTGGTGTATCTCTTCTACATTTGTCAAGATTAGTTTGATAGATAATTTGTTTCCGCGATTTTCTAGAATTTCCAATTTGTACCAAATTACTAAACTAAATAAATTTAGAGCATGCGAAAACTTGTTACTTTATCATTATAGAAGAAAAGTTGCCATCGACCATAGTTGGAGTCTGTCCAAGGTCTGATTTTATACTTATTCTTTGTGTACCTCATCCTTTCAGGTAAATCTCTGTCAACCGGGAAATCTTCTTCGTCTTCCTCTTCCAAAGTTCTTTCAGGAGAAGAACTTGTAGAGAAACTGAAGAAGCCCTCGTCTGTGTGGAGTGCCCCCTGTAATCTAACCCCGCCCAAACTGAAACACAAACTCCCATCCAATTCTTCCTCCCCCTCCTCTTCACGGCGAGAAGGTTACAGAAATTCTCCCTGTGGAAAACCAATGATTGACAGTCCTCAACGGAACGGTTACCATAGCAGTAGCGAGCTCAAAGTTCGCAATTCAAATCAAATCTCAGACAGGTCGTCGACTTCTTCATCAAGCAGAAAGTTACCATTCAAAGGATCCTCATCGAGTGAGTCAAAAGCTGTTGATAGATCGAGGAAAGCCCGAAGTTCGTCATCGGAAAGGAACGACAACAGACATCACCGCGAGAATTCCGACAAATATGGGGACAGTCGAGATCGAGAAAGTTCCCATTTTAAAGATCGCAATAAGAGCGACAAGTATCGCGATAGTAGCGATAAACATCGAGACCGAGATCGATCCGAAAACCACTCATCCTCTTCTTCACGTGGGGGGAAATCTCGCGACGATATTGAACGTGAACTTCTCCTTGAACAGTTCAAGCGCCAGCAAGAGGAAATGATGAAGCTTCAAGAAAAGTTGATGCAGATAACGCAGAGGAAAGCTTCCCCCGTGCCGTCCAAGAGTGACGATTCAAGACGAAGACGGTCTCCCTCCCCACCCCGGCATAACGGTAGCAGGAGGGATCGGTCCAACAGTAGGGATAGGTATGGCGAGAAACAAAGACTGAGCGGTGATAAACAAAGAGCCAATGGTGATCGACCCAGTAGTAAGATGAATGGTGACCGAACAAGTGGCAACAGTACTAGTCGAGACAAGGCCACCAGCAGAGCAGATAGTGACAGGGATCGACCACGGGAGTCGAGCAACAAAGACCGGACACCGATTAAATCAGGGAGCAGCGAGGTGAGAAAAGTTAACGGACAGTCAAGCGGCGATCGCAAACCTAATGGACAGTTATCCAGTAGCGGTGATCGTAAGCCGAACGGTCAACTGTCAGGAGCGGATAGGAACAAACTGAAGGAGCGCCCCACTCTGAATGGGCGACTTAAAGCGGAGCTGATGAAGCAGCCGCCTAAACAGTTTCCTCCGCCTGACATGAAGCCCAAGCAGTTCCCACCGGCGGATTTGAAGCCGCGTCAGTTTCCACCGCCTGATGTACGTCGGGGCCCCAAGAAACCGATGAAGAGTGAGTGTTACCTTATTATTATGTTTAGTATTTACTATTGTTTTTTGCAGAAGAATTTGCAAAGTTTGTGGTCACATCAGAGCGTAATTGGGGGATAAAAGATATCTCGGGGAAAATAAGCTAAACCAACAATATCTATTTTCCCTAGGGTCTTGTAAGTTAATTTAAAAAAAACAATAAGTACAGTAGTGTTGCTCTAACCAGCAAATCTAGATGGTACATTACATTATTACAGATTCTGAACTTTTTAGTCCAAGGCTCCCCCAGGCTGTAGCGCCAGTTGCTAAGGAAAATTTTAAGCCAATTTGAAGTCTTCATGATGTTTCGTCTATCATATTCAGCGTTTGCTGCATCATTGCATACTTTCTTTTACCTGCATATAGCTGCATGCAACAACATGAGATTTGTATATCTTTTACACGCATATAGCTGCATGCAGCAATATGAGTTTTGTATATCTTACTAAACCAATAAATGAAACTTACTTTAAACTGCTAGCAAAAGGGACTCTGTGGTCCTACGCCGCGCCGGCAGTAAATAATAATAATATCGCCTTATTTATATTGCCCGATTAGGACTATTTAAGACCCATTATTCCAGCAGTAGTGGTAAAAATCCCAAATGGGAGGATAGCTTGTCATGTCCCGGCTGGGTTTCGAACCCACGACCTCTGGAATCTCTAGATTCACAGAGTGCCGCCTCTACCACTGAGCTACCGGCAGTATGTATAAATACAGTAATTGTAATTGAAAATTTCCCCTAGAAATATCTGCGTCAAGTAGATGCTCCAAATGCCTCAACACTAACGCAATTTATTTCGTTTTCAGGACGGATCGAGTCAGATTCTGAGTACGACTCAGAACTGGACGACTTCATAGTGGATGATAATGACGCAGAGTTAGACATCTCCAAGGAGATATCCTCCATATTCGGATACGACAGGAACAAGTAAGTCGCCAGCCCACTTGAATTGAAAAGTTGGCTAAGCCATTAAATCTAAGGGAAATTGCAAGCTAGCCTAGCTTACTAGTCTAGTTTTTCTGCTAGTTCGGATCCTCTAGTGTGTTCTTTGTTTATAATAGTTTTCTAGCAAGACATTATTATTATTATTATTTTGGAAGTTAATTACTATTTCTGCTTTGTAGTTTTTTATCTTTACTTTTTATTTAATTTTATTTAGCGAGACATTCATTTTTTTTTTAGATGAAAGTTAATTGTTATTGCCATTTTGTAGTTTTTTTTTTACTTAATATTGAATTTTATTTAGCGAGACATTCATTTTTTTAGATGAAAGTTAATTGTTATTGCCATTTTGTAGTTTTTTTTATTTTTATTTTTTTACTTTTTATTGAATTTTTTTTTTTTTTTTTTTGCCGACACATTCATTTTTTAGATAGGTAAAAGTTAATTTATTGCTATTTTTTCGTTTTTTTTTACATTTTAGTCTCATGACTGCAGGATAAACAGAATATTGTATCATTCTACTATTGGCTATTCTAAATTCCAATCCACCATGTCTTCTCCCCCAGGTATGCTCACTACGACGATGATGATGACGCCAACATGGAATCCAGTTTCCACGGGATAGAGAAAGAGGAGTACGAGAGTACCAAAGCAGGTAACGTCATCTCTTTTTTTTTCTTTTTTTTTTTTTGGCTTTCTTTTTATATGGATTCTCCTTCAAATTTAGGATTCTCCTTCAAGAAGCTCTTCCACCCAACCATAAATACTGATCCAGTTTCTCATAGCTGTTTGAAATACTGGACCAATATATTTTTAAAATTCTCCAGCGTTGGAGAATTTCTGGCCGTTTCTGGTATTGAGTTCCATAGGCGTACTGCAATAACATGAAACGATTTCTCGTGCGCAGTCGTACGGTGTAAAGGAACGGACAGCACGAGAAGCAGATCTAGTGTTCAACCCATTTGAGTCAGAAAGAATTTCAAAGACCTCAAGTACTGAGGACATTGTAAAAACACATCTCTCTTCTCCAGGCTTGCTGTGTTTGTTAAGCTCAACGTGAAATTCCATGGTCGTTAACTAGGAGGAATTTTCTCAACGTGAAATTCCACGGTCATTAACTAGGAGGAATTTTCTCAACGTGAAATTCCATGGTCATTAACCAAGAGGAATTTTCTTAACGTGAAATTCCATGGTCGTTAACTAGGAGGAATTTTCTCAACGTGAAATTCCATGGTGGCTAATTAGGAGGGATTTTCTCAACGTGAAAGTCCATGGTCGTTAACTAGGAGGAATTTTCTCAACGTGAAATTCCATGGTCGTTAACTAGAAGGAATTTTCTCAACGTGAAATTCAATGGTCATTAACCTGGAGGAATTTTCTCAACGTGAAATTCCATGGTCATTAACTAGGAGGAATTTTCTCAACGTGAAATTGCATGGTCGTTAACTAGGAGGAATTTTCTCAACGTGAAATTCCATGGTCGTTAACTAGGAGGAATTTTCTCAACGTGAAATTTCATGGTCGTTAACTAGGAGGAATCTTCTCCCCGTGAAATTCCATGGGCATCAACTAGGAGGAATCTTCTCCACGTGAAATTCCATGGGCATTAACTAGGAGAAATTTTCTCAACGTGAAATTCCATGGTCGTTAACTAGGAGGAATTTTCTCAACGTGAAATTGCATGGTCATTAACTAGGAGGAATTTTCTCAACGTGAAATTCCATGGTCGTTAACTAGGAGGAATTTTCTCAACGTGAAATTCCATGGTCGTTAACTAGGAGGAATTTTCTCAACGTGAAATTCCATGGTCATTAACTAGGAGGAATTTTCTGAACGTGAAATTCCATGGTCATTAACTAGGAGGAATTTTCTGAACGTGAAATTCCATGGTCATTAACTAGGAGGAATTTTCTCAACGTGAAATTCCATGGTCGGTAACTAGGAGGAATTTTCTCAACGTAAAATTCCATGGTCATTAACTAGGAGGAATTTTCTGAACGTGAAATTTCATGGTCATTAACTAGGAGGAATTTTCTCAACGTGAAATTCCATGGTCGGTAACTAGGAGGAATTTTCTCAACGTAAAATTCCATGGTCATTAACTAGGAGGAATTTTCTGAACGTGAAATTTCATGGTCATTAACTAGGAGGAATTTTCTCAACGTGAAATTCCATGGTCGGTAACTAGGAGGAATTTTATCAACGTGAAATTCCATGGTCATTAACGAGGAGGAATTGTCTCAACGTGAAATTCCATGGGCATTAACTAGGAGTAATTTTCTCAACGTGAAATTCCATGGTCATTAACTAGGAGGAATTTTCTCAACGTGAATTCCATGGTCATTAACTAGGAGGAATTTTGTCAACGTGAAATTCCATGGTCATTTACTAGGAGGAATTTTCTCAACGTGAAATTCCATGGCCATTAACTAGGAGGAATTTTCTCAACGTGAAATTCCACAGTCATTAACTAGGAGGAATTTACTCAACGTGAAATTCCATGGTCATTAACTAGGAGGAATTTTCTCAACGTGAAATTCCATGGTCATCAACTAGGAGAAATTTTCTTAACGTGAAATTCCATGGGCATTAACTAGGATTAATTTTCTCAACGTGAAATCCCATGGTCATTAACTAAGATTTTCTCCAAGGATTTTCCACTAGGCAGGGTACTCAATATAATTGAATAGCAAGAGCGAAAGCCTTTGCTTCAGGAAGGAGAGTAAAACTTTGTTTCGATATGACCTTAACAGTTGAAGGGGTTGTGAAAACGCCAAAAATACATGAATATGTGATAGTATCTTGTTGTAACCAGCTTGGCTTCAGCTGGGGAGAGTGATGGTATCCAGCCAAACTTACGAGAAAAGTTGGCTCGTTCTGAACCACATATTTCTATGTGCGATCAACCATCGTGAGAACTTGGGATTTTTCTTCATAAGCCTGTAACAGTATAGTATTGTAGTGCTTTATTTAGAATGTCGGCTCGAGATGGGGAGCTCTATTAAGCTCTTTATTATACAGGGTCTTCATAAAGTCTCACCCAGGCCTAGGTTTCTCGAAAACGACTCAGAATATCAAAAAACGCAAAAACCCGTATTCCTTTATATTTAGGGGGATTGATTTTCAGCCAAATTTTTTTTGCCTACACGGCCCCAGTCAGGCTGGGCATGGACTAACTTTAAAATCTTAAATAGAATGGTATGTCTTGTGGCATATTTTTCTAAAGGTCTTATTGAGAAAAGTTCATTACAATAAATTTCAGTATGCTACGACTTACCGTTCTTGAGATACAGGGTCGGACGTCCTGCGTAATATCCATATATTTTGACCTATAACTCGTTAACCGTAAATTATGGAGAAAATTTTTCTTGTTAATAATAACTCCTTATGACAAGACCTTTCGAACAAGTTATAACTCGACATACTCTGTTGATGTTAGTTTCTGGTCGGTTTCGTCAGCCAGCCGGACGAACAGTCGAAAAAAATTTAACGAAAAAACAAATCAAGTTTTAACTTGTTCGAAAGTTCTTGCCATAAGGAGTTATTATTAACAAGAAAATTTTTTTCCATAATTTACGGTTAACGAGTTATAGGTCAAAATATATGGATATTACGCAGGACGTCCGACCCTGTATCTCAAGAACGGTAAGTCGTAGCACACTGAAATTTATTGTAATGAACTTCTCTCAATAAGACCTTTAAAACAATATGCCACAAGACATACCATTCTATTTAACATTTTAAATTTGGTCCATGCCCAGCCTGACTGGGGCCGTGTAGGCAAAAAATTTTTGGCTGAAAATCAATCCCCCTAAATATAAAGGAATACGGGTTTTTGCGTTTTTTGATATTCTGAGTCGTTTTTGAGAAACCTAGGCCTGGGTGAGACTTTATGAAGACCTGAATAAGAAGAAGGTGTGTGAGTATTTTTGGTTTTCTAATTCTAGGTCTCGGGAATTCTATTAAGCTCTTTATTATATAAAAAGAAGGTGTGTGAGTATTTTTGGTTTTCTAAT
>JAMCCL010000463.1:0-30734 GCA_024516035.1 Bactericera cockerelli
GGGGGTGGGGGGGGTTTTTTGGGGGGGTGGGGGGGGGGGGGGGTTTTTTTGGGGGGGGGGGGGGGTTTTTGGGGGGGGGTTTTTGGGGGGGGGGGGGTTTTGGGGGGGGGGGGGGGGGGGGGGGGGGGTTTTGGGGGGGGGGTTTTTGGGGTTGGGGTTGGGGTTTGGGGGGTTGGGTGTGGGGGGTGGGGGGGGTTTTGTTTTGGTTGTTTTGGGGGTGAAGGGTTTTTTTTTGAATTGAAAAATTTTGGTTTAAGAAAGGAGGGTTTGTGTAATGTTTAGTGGTGGTTTTGTGTTACAAAATGTAAAATAATTTTTTCTATCGGTTTTTCCGTAGGGCCCGAAAACTATTCACCGAATCCAAATTTAATAATCATCCCGTTCAAGGACTAGACACTTGGATGAAAGATGGTGTAGTTGACAAATTAAAAATTTAAAAAAACCGTTTTCGGCGTGATTACCGTTTAAAACCGAAAACCAATTTTTTCCGGTTGGAATTAAAATTCGTGTATGTGTAAGTTCCAGAAATTATCAATTCAAATATTTTCAACACTTTTCCCTAAAAAATCCCAAACTGCAATAATCCCTGTAAGATTACACAATTCAATATATATTGCTTTCAAGAAAAATTTTCAGTTGGCTTTCACCCGCATATTTACCGATTGCAAAGAATACCTCGTTCAAGTAAAAATAATTTGATGTATTTGACCCGAAAATTAAAAATTCTAATTGTTTTCTGAACAACCATTCACGGAATCAATAAAAAATTATTCTAGCACTGTTTGTAATGATATACGATACAAAAAGAAAATATTCCTGCATGTTTTCAAGAAATATTTTGACTCAATTAAATATCTTTTAGACTGTTGACGAAATTACCCAATCAAAAATGAAATATTCCTGCTCGTCTTCCGAGAAATTTCACAAATGAAAATTACTCCGTTCTAGAAACCATATGCACTGAATGATACCGTTCAAAGTAAAATTTTCACTTGTGTTTCCTGAACAAAAAAATTAACGCGTCTAAGAAAAACATCTCCGGATGATTAAATGTTTGCTATGGTATTTGACTAATTCAAAGTAATAATTTTACGTTTTTTCCTAGCCACCTTTTCACCCGAAACAATTGAATCTCTTATATCTTCATTATTGCACATTATGATGTATGATAGTACAAATAAAATTAATTTCCAGCCGTCTTTCCGTGAGACCCAAAAACCTATTCAACCGCGAATCTGCAAAATTGAAAAACACTCCGCATAGTATTAACACATATGCACTGATGATAGTTGACCTACAATTCAAAATTAAATAAATTTTCCAGCACGTCTTTTTGAGCCAAACCATTTCACCGAAACGAATTAACATCTGCAAATTGAACATTTTGCAAGTATGATTTTACTAATTACAAATAAAATAATTTTCAGCTTTTTGGAGACCCGAAAAACCATATTTCACCGCGAATCGCAATAAAAACATCTCCGTGCTATAGTACTAGACCATGTATGACATTTGATTATTTACCTACAGTTCAAAAATGAAAAAAATTTCTACTTGTCTTTTTCGTGAGACCCAAAAACCATATTACCCGCGAAATTGCAAAATGAAAATCATCTCGTTCTATATACTTAGACACTTATTGCACATGTTGGAGTATTGACCTACAGATCAAAAATGTAAAATAATTTTCCTAGCTTTGTCTTTTCCGGAACCAAAAATTCACCCGTGCAAATTAAAATATCTCTGTATGTATGACACATTCATGTAATATTCCTACATTTGTTTTTTTCTACACTCCGGAACGAAAAATACCCGTTGCAAATAAAATATTCTTATGTATGAACAGATCAATTATATTTACCTCATTCAAGAAAAAAAATTTCCAGCATTTTTACCGATAACCTCCGAATTGCATTGAAATATGCTAAGATTAAAATTAAATTTGTGTGTTTTCCTACGAACAAAAAGAAATAAATTTACTCGTTTTCTAGACCAAAATTTACCCATCCAAAATGAAAAATCTGCTTGTCTTTCGAGCCTGAATTATTTACCCAATTCAATTAAATATTCCTGTGTCTTCCTGAACAAATTTACCGAAATTCAAAAGAAATATTTCTAGACTTGCATTTGACTGAATATTTACCCAATCAAAATGAAATATTTTTAGTCGGCTTTCCTAGATATTTACCCAATTAAATTAAAAATTCCTTTTTAGACCACAATAGGATTGCAATAAAAATAAAATTCCTACTTGCTTTTTCCGTGAAGAACAATTCAGAAAGAAATTAACACTGTTCTAAGAAACATTTTCACGATGAATGAAAACTGTAATATTTTCACTTATTTTGACCAAAAAAAAAAACGTTCAAGAAAACATCCCGCAATTTGCAAATTGAATATTTGTTTGACCACATTACAAAAAATAATAAATTCAATGTTTTCCTGAGCCAACCAACAACCGCGAATCTGCAAATTAAAATATCTCCGTGCTATAGTACTTAGACAATTATGCACTGTATGATGTATTGACCTACAATTCAAAATGTAAAATAAATTTTCTAGCTGTCTTTTTTCCGTGAGACCCGAAAAACCATATTTACCGCAAATTGCAAAATGAAAAATCATCTCCGTTGCTAAGTACTTAACCATATTGCCAGTAGGATGTATTTGACCTACAGATTACAAAATTAATAATTTCCTAGCTGTCGTTTTTCCGAACCAAACCAATCGCAAATTAAAATAACTCTGTCTTAGACTTACAATTATGATGTTGATAGTTACAAAAAAAAATTATTTATTTCGTCGTTTTCCGGAACCAAAAAAATTTACCGCAATCTAATGAAAACACTGTCTATGTATTGACACAGATTACAATGATATTTCCTACGTTCAAGAAAAAATTACCGCTTTTTGAAGAAAAAATATCCCGCAATCTGCAATGAAAATTTTTCTAAGTAAGAAAGATTCCTGATGTTTCCTAACAAAAATATAAATTCAATTGATTTTTCGTGAGACAAACATATTACAGAATTCAAAATGAAAATATTCTACTTCTTTCAAAATATTTACCCGACAAAAATGAAAATATCCTCAGTCTTCCTAGACAAATATTTACCCAATCAATTAAAAATATTCCTGCTTATCTAGACCAACAATTAGGATGATTGATACGTTCAAAAGAAATATTCCTAGTGTGTTTCCTAGAAAAAAAATTAAATTCATTGTTCCGTGCGAAAAATTTCACGATTATTGAACAATTCCTGTAAATAAATTTCTAGCTTGTTTTGGACCCACAATTCAGAAAGAAAATTAAATTCTTCCGTGCGAACATTTGAATTAATGATTACCGTTCAAATTAAAATATTCCAATTTTTCCTAGACAAAAAAAAAATTCACGCATTGAAGAAAAAATCCCGGATGATTAAACATTTGCATGTATAGATTGACTAAGTTACAATTAAAAAAATTATTTCGTTTTTTCGTGAGACCCAAACATATTCACCCGCGAAACTAAATTGAAAAACACTCCGTTGCTAATACTAGACACATGTATTGCACATTATGGATGTAGTTTGACCACAGATTACAAAAGTAAAATAAATTTCCTAGCTTGTCTTTCCGGAGACCCGAAACATATTTCCGCAAATTGAAAATTGAAAACTCCATGTATTGCACATTAGATGTAGTTATGACCAATTAAAAAATTTAATTTCATTTCTCCGAACAAAAACCAATTGCAAATTGAAATACTTGTGTATAGACTACACATGTATGATGTATGATAGTACAATTAAAATTATTTTTCCTACCCTTTCCTGAACCGAAAATTTCCCGGATGAATTAAACATCCTTGATATTGACCAGATTCAATTAATATTTCCTACAATTTGTAAAAAAATTTTCACGCTTTTTGAAGAAAAACATTCAGAATTCAATTGAATATGTGATTTACTAGAACAATTAATTGATTATTTCTAATAAAAGAATAAACCATCTTTTTCCGTGCAACCTTTAACAATTGCAATTGAATACCTCGTTCAATTAAATTCACTGTGTTTGAACAAATTCATATAATTAAACACCTTGCTCTAGACCAAACTATTCACGGAACTGCAAAATAAAAAATTCCTGCTGTCTTCATACACATATTACCCGAACAAATTAAAATATTCCTGCATGATTTCTGACCAAATATTTACCCAATTCAAAATGAAAAATATTCCGTTGTTTCTAGACCGACAATTAGTGATTGGATAAATTTCAAGTAAATAAATTTTCACTTTTTTCCTAAACAAAAAATTTCACGCGTCCAAGAAAAACATTTCAATACAGAAATGATTGCATGTATGTTGTGATAGTTCAATAAATAAATTTTCCTACGTCTTTTTTTCGTGGACCCAAAACCATATTACCGCAAATCTGCAAATGAAAATCCTCTTGTATAACTAGCACTGTATGATTGTGATAGTGCCAAATAAAATTAATTTTCCTACCTTTTCAGCCCGAACCAATTACATCTCAAAATGAATATTCCTTATAGGTTGACCCGATTCAATGATATTCAGCAATTTTTTTCCTAGCCCTTTTTCCGGAACGAAAATAAACACCTTGCAAATGAAATTTCCTTGCTAATTTTAGACAATTAATTATGTGTTTCTAGACAAAAAAAATTCTATTCGTTTCAGACCGAACATTTGGACTCAATTAAAATATTCAGACTTGACGTTGACGAATATTTACCCAATTCAAAATGAAAATATTCCTGCATGTCTTCCTGACCAATATTACCAATCAAAATGAAAATATTCTGCATGTCTTCCATGAGACGAAATTTACCAATTCAAAATGAAAATAATCTCTTGTCTTCCTGAGACGAAATATTACCAAATGCAATGAAAAACACTCGTTTTAGACAAACATTTGCCATGAATGATTACTCGTTCAAATTAAAATTCTGCTGTTTTTTTCGTAAGAAAAATTACGAATCGAAAAGAAAAACATCGCAATCTAAATGACACTTGTTGTTGACCACAGAACAAATGATAATTTCCTAGCATGTTTTTCTAGACGCTTACCCGAAATTGCAAATTGAAAAATCTCTAGATTAGAACATTTCACATGGATGAGTTTCTAAACAAAAATTAAATAATTCCTACATTGCTTTTCCTAGACCCGAAAAACCAATTTCACCGCGAAACTGCAAAATTGAAAAATCATCCTTCAATACTAGACACATTTTGCACATTATGGATGTATTTACCTACAGATTCAAAGTAAAATAAATTCCTAGCTGCTTTTCGGAGACCCAAAACCATATTTCACCGCAATGAAAATAACTCTCTTGTATAGCAGACACAGTAATGAGTTGATATTACAAATAAAATAAATTCTCCGTCTTTTTCCGGAGACCCAAAACATTCACGAAATGAAAAAAATCTCCGTTGATATACTTGCACATGATGATGTATGATGTTACAATTAAAAATTTAATTCTCCGCCCGACCCGAAACCAATTAAAATCTCTTGAATACCCGTTGCTATAGTATTGACACAATTCAATGTAATATTTGACTCGTCAAGAAAAATTTCCCATTCTTTGAACCCGCATATTACCGATTGCAAAATGAATTCCTGCTAAATAATTTGCACGTATTTTGACCAATAAAAATAAATTTCATTGTTCTAGACAAACAATTCACAATGAATTGAAAATCAGTTTAATATTCCTAGCACTTATTGTGACCACGATACAATAAAATTTCAATTTTTCCGTGAGACGAACATATTCCGAAATTAAAAAAAAAGTTGCTAAGATTACAATGACATTTGGTTTTTGACCAAATTACAAAAATGAAAAAAAATCACTCCGTTTTCTAGACCAACAATTAGGAATTGCAAATAAAAATTTCTAGATTGCAATTTGCCATAATATTTACCAAATTCAAAAGAAAAAAATTCCACCTTCTTCTAGACCGAAAAATTCAGGATTGCAATTAAAATATTTCTAACTTGTCATTTTGACGATATATTACCCATCAAAATAAAATATTTTAGATTCTTTCCTGAAGAAACATTTACCCAATCAAAATGAAAAATATTTCCTTGCTATTTAACGTACAATAGGATTTGATAACAAATGTATAATTCTGCTCGTGTTTTTCCTAGACAAAAAAATTTTCCCCGCGTTCTGAAAAAACCCTTCATTACGACTATTGAAATATTTTGATAAGATTAAATGTAAATTTATGTATTTCCGAGAGGGAAAACATTAAATTCAATTGTCATTCCGTGAAAAACCTTATTCCATTGAATTACACCGTCAATGAAAAAAATTCCAGTTGTATTTTTCCTAGACAAAAAATATTTCACAATTCAAGAAAAAAACCTGAAACGAATGATTGAATTGAAATTTGACACAGATACAATGAATATTTCCTACATTTTTTTTTTTCGTGGCCCGAAAAACATTTTCACCCCGAAACTGCAAAAATTTAAAAAATCACCCCTTGTATAGTCTTAGACACATGTATTGCAATGTAAGGATGTAGTTTGACCTAAGATTACAAAAATGTAAAATATCTCAATGAAATCATCTCCGTTGTATAGTATAGACACATTATTGCTAGGTGTAGTTGACTACAATACAAATGTAAAATAATTCCTAGCTTGTCTTTTCCGTGACCCAAAACATTTACCGCAACGCAAAATTGAAAAACATCTCCTTCTATAGTACTTAACCTGATTGCACATTGGATATTACCTCAATCAAAAATTAAATAATTTCCTGTCTTTCCGAAAAAAACAATTAAATTTTCTAGCTTGTCGTTTTTCCGTGAGACCGAAAAACCATATTTCACCGCGAAATCTGCAAAATTGAAAAATCATCTCCGTTGCTATAGTACTTAGACACATATTGCACATGTATGGATGATTGACTACAGATTACAAAAATGTAAAATAATTTTCAGCTTGTCGTTTTTCCGTAGACCCGAAAAACCATATTCACCGCAAATCTGCAAATTGAAAAATCATCTCGTTGCAAGTACTAACATGTATTGCCTCCGTTGCTATAGTACTTAGACACATGTATTTCACATTATGGATGAATTTGACCAAAAGATTAAAAAAAATGGGAAAAAAAATTTTCCTACATTTTCTTTTTCCCTGAGACCCCCAAAAACCATAAATTTTACCGCGAAATCTGCAAAATTTAAAAAACCTCCCGTTGCTAAAGGAAATTAGACACAATTTTTGCACATTTTGGTATTTTCCTACAGATTCAAAATGTAAAATAAATTTTTCCCACATTTCGGTTTTTTTTCCCTGAGACCCGAAAAACCATATTTTTACCGCGAAATCTGCAAAATTTTTAAAAACTTTTCCGTTGCTATAGTACTTAACACATTTTTGCACATTATGGATGTAATTTGACCTACAGATTACAAAAATGGTTTAAAAAAAATTTTTCCCAGCCCTTGGGCGTTTTTTCCTGAGAACCCCCCAAAAACCATATTTCACCGCGAAAACTGCAAAATTGAAAAATCAAACTCCGTTGCTATATACTTAACACATGTAAAATTTTTCCCTGTAGGGGTAGTTTTACCTTTCAATTCAAAAATGTAAAAAAAATTTTCCCCACCCCTTTTCTTTTTTTTCCTGGGGACCCAAAAACCCCAAAAACACCGCGAAATCTGCAAAATTGAAAAAAACACTCCGTTGGAAAAAAAATTAGACCAAATATTGCACAATTTTATTTTTGACCACGAATTTTTAAAAATTAAAAAAAATTTTTTTAAAACCCCTTTTCTTTTTTTCCCCCAACCCCAAAAACCAATTTTACCCCGGAAAACTGCAAAATTTTTAAAAAACATCTCCTTTATAGTAAATTTTAAAACATTTTCACTTATGGAAATTTTTTTAACCCCCAAATTAAAAAAAGTAAAATAAATTTTCCTAGCCCTTTTCTTTTTTCCGTGAACCCCCAAAAAAATTTTTTCCCCCGAAAACTGCAAAATTGAAAAATCACTCCTTTTTTATAATTTAGACACAGTATTTGGGGCCTGTTGGGGGTTTTGTTTGGGCCTAAATCCCAAAAAATTTTTTAAAAAATTTTCCAAAAACCCTTTTCGTTTTTTTTCCCGGGGACCCAAAAACCAAATTTTTACCCCCAAATTCAAAATTTTAAAAAAATCATCCCGTTTTTTTTTAGAAATTAACACATGTATTGGGCCTGTTTTTTGTTTTTTGACCTACAAATTCAAAAAAGAAAAAAAAATTTTTTTAGCATTTCTTTTTCCTAACCCCCCCAAAAAAAAAAAATTTTAAACCCGAAATCCAAAATTGAAAAAAACAACTCCGTTTTATAGTAAAAAAGCCATTTTGACAGTTGGATTTGTTTTACCACAATTCAAAAAAATTAAAAAAAAAATTTTCCTAGCCCTTTTGGGGTTTTTTCCCGGGGAAAACCCAAAAACCCCAAACCCCGCGAAAAAACCAAAAAAAAAAAAAAAAACCCGGTAAAATTTCCAAAAAAGAGACAAGGGGAAAAAGGGCCCACAAACAAAAAAAAAAAAAAATTTTAAAATTTTTTTTTCCTGAGACCCAAAAACCATAAAACCCCCCCCGGAAAAAAAAACCAAAAAAAAAAAAACATCTCCCCCCCAAGACTTGAAAAATTTTTTTTTAAAAAAAGAGTTTTCCCAAAAAAAAAAAAAAAAAAAATTTTTAAAAACCGGCGGGTTTTTTCCCGGAAAACCCCAAAAAAACCAATTTTTACCGCGAAATTTGCAAAATTGAAAAAACATCTCCTTTTATAGTTTCTTAGAACTTTTTGCACATTATGGGGTAGTTTTTTACCTACAGATTACAAAAATTAAAAAAAAAATTTTTTACTTGGGGGGTTTTTTTTCCCCCAACCCAAAAAACCCAATTTCACCCCCAAAAACTGGGAAAATTTAAAAAACACTCCGTTGTATAGTACTTAGACACATTTTGCATGTATTATGTAGTTTGACCACAATTTTAAAAAAAAGTAAAATAAATTTTTCCACCTTTTTTTTTTTCCCCTAACCCAAAAACCAATTTTACCGCGAAATCTGCAAAAATTTAAAAAAACTCCGTTCCTATAAATTAGACCATTATTCACTTAAAATGTAGTTTTGACCTACAAATTCAAAAAAGAAAAAAAAATTTTTCCCTACATTTTTTTTTTTCCTGAACCCCAAAAAAACCCCCTTACCGCAAAATTTAAAAATTTAAAAATCATCTCCGTTCTAATACTTTTTCCATTTTTTGCACATTAGGATGTATTTGACCTACAAACAAAAAATTTAAAATTTTAAAAAAAATTTGCTTCCCCCTTTTTTCCTGAACCCCAAAAAACCAAAATTTTAAACCCCAAAAACCAAAAAAATTAAAAAACATCCCTTTCTTTAGTACTTTCACATGTTTCAATTTTGGGTGTATTTACCCAAATTAAAAAAAAATTTTAAAAAAAATTTCCACCCTTTGTTTTTTTTTTTTTTTTTTTCCTGAACCCCCAAAAAAAACCCCCTTTTACCGCGAAATTCAAAATTAAAAAACATCTCCGGCTAATATTAAACAATTTTTTTTGACATGTAGGAGTTTTGACCCCACGATTTCAAAAATTTAAAAAAAATTTTTTTTCCCCCCCGGGGGTTTTTCCTGAACCCCAAAAACCATAATTTTACCCCCCGGGGAAAACCAAAAATTTTTAAAAACATCTCCTTGCTAAAAATACTTAACACATTATTTCACATTTTGGATTATTTTTACCTACCCATTTCAAAAATTAAAAAAAATTTTCCTAGCACTTTTCGTTTTTTTTTGGGAACCCCAAAAAAACCTTTTTTCACCCCCAAAAATTTTTAAAAATTTAAAAAAATCTCCGTTTCAAATACTTAACACTTTTGCACATGATGGGTGTAGTTTTTACCCACAATTCAAAAATGAAAATAAAATTTTTCCCTTTCCCTTTTTTTTTCCGCACTTGTCATTTTCCGTGAGACCCCAAAAACCATATTTACCCAATTCAAAATGAAAAATTTCCTCGTTTCTAGACAAAAGAAAACATTATAGAGACCAAATTAAAAATTTTTTTCCTAGCACTGTCGTTTTTTTCCGAACCAAAAAAATATTTCACCGCAAATTTCTGAAAACCCCCAATATTCACGCGAAATTGCAAAATTGAAAATCATCTCGTTGCTATAATACTTAAACAGTAAATTTTTAGTTGACCTACAGATTAAAATGTAAAAATTTCCAATTTCCCTTTTTCCTGCAAAACGAAAAACACCCTATATACCGCGAAATTGAAATTGAAAATTATCTCCGTTGCTATGTACTAGACACATGATTGCCATGTAGGATGAGTTTGACTACGATTCAAAAATGTAAAATAAATTTTCTAGCTTGTGTTTTTCCGTGAGACGAAAACCATATTTCACGCGAATCTGCAAAATTGAAAAATCATCTCCGTTGTTAGTCTTGACACAGTATGCAATGTATGGATGTAGTTTGACTACAGTTACAAAAATAATAATTCCTAGCACTTGTCATTTTTCCTGAACCCGAAAAACCATATTTAGCGAAATCTGCAAATGAAAATATCTCCGTTGCTATAGACTTCACATGTTGCACATGTATGATGTGTTTGACTAGATTACAAAATGTAAAAATTTTCCTACACTTGCGTTTCGTGAGACCGAAAACCATATTTACGCAATCTGCAAATTGAAAATATCTCCTTGCTATAGACTTAGACCATATGACATGTATGGATGTTTTGATACAGATACAAAATGAAAAATTTTCTACTTGTTTTTCCGTGAGACCAAACAATTCACCGAAATTGCAATTGAAAAATCATCTCTTGCATATATAGACACTGTATTGCCATGTATGGATGTATTGCCACATTACAAAATTAAAATAATTTTCTAGCACTTGTTTTTCGTGAGACCGAAAACCATATTCACGCGAAATTGCAAAATTGAAAATATTCCGTTGCTATGTACTTGACCAATGTTAGATGTATTGACCTACAGATTCAAATGTAATAAATTTCCTAGCTTGTCGTTTTTCTGAACCCGAAAAACTATTTCACCGCAAATCTGCAAATTGAAAAATCATCTCGTTGTATAGTATAGAACTTTGCACATTATGGTGAGTTTGACACGATTACAAAATTAAAATAATTTTCCTGACTGTTTTTTCGTGAGACCAAAAACATATTTCACCGCGAATCTGCAATGAAATCTCTCCGTGCTATAGTACTTAGCACTTATTGCACTGTATGGAGTTTTGACCTACAATACAAAAATGTAAAATAATTTTCCTCTTGTCTTTGTGAGACCCGAAAACCATATTTCACCGCGAAATCTGAAATGAAAAATCATTCCGTCTATAGTACTTAGAAATTATTGCACTGTATGGATGTATTTGACCACATTACAAATTAAATAAATTCTACTTGTCTTTTCCTGAACCAAACAGCGAATCGCAATTGAAAACTCTCCGTGCTAAGTTAACACAGTATGCACATGTATGGATGTATTTACCTACAGATCAAATGTAAAAATTCTAGCTGCTTTCCTGACCCGAACTACAGATTACAAAAATGTAAAATAAATTTTCCTAGCACTTGTCTTTTTTCCGTGAGACCCGAAAAACCATATTTCACCGCGAAATCTGCAAAATTGAAAAATCATCTCCGTTGCTATAGTACTTAGACACATGTATTGCACATGTATGGATGTAGTTTGACCTACAGATTACAAAAATGTAAAATAAATTTTCCTAGCACTTGTCTTTTTCCGTGAGACCCGAAAAACCATATTTCACCGCGAAATCTGCAAAATTGAAAAATCATCTCCGTTGCTATAGTACTTAGACACATGTATTGCACATGTATGGATGTAGTTTGACCTACAGATTACAAAAATGTAAAATAAATTTTCCTAGCACTTGTCATTTTTTCCGTGAGACCCGAAAAAACCATATTCACCGCGAAATTGCAAAATTGAAAAATCATCTCCGTTGCTATAGTACTTAGACACATGTATTGCACATGTATGGATGTAGTTTGACCTACAGATTACAAAAATGTAAAATAAATTTTCCTAGCTTCGGTCGTTTTCCGTGAGACCCGAAAAACCATATTTCACCGCGAAATCTGCAAAATTGAAAAATCATCTCCGTTGCTATAGTACTTAGACACATGTATTGCACTGTATGGATGTAGTTTGACTACAGATTACAAAAATGTAAATAAATTTCTAGCACTTGTCTTTTTCTGAGACCCGAAAAACCATATTTCACCGGAAATCTGCAAAATTGAAAATCATCTCGTTGCTATATACTTAGACACATGTATTGCACATGTATGGATGTATTTGACCTACAGATTACAAAAATGTAAAATAAATTTTCCTAGCTTGTCGTTTTTCGTGAGACCCGAAAACCATTTTCACCGCGAAATCTGCAAAATTGAAAATCATCTCCGTTGCATAGTACTTAGACACATGTATTGCACATGTATGGATGTAGTTTGACCTACAGATTACAAAAATGTAAAATAAATTTTCCTAGCATTGTCTTTTTTCCGTGAGACCCGAAAACCATATTTCACCGCGAAATCTGCAAAATTGAAAATCATCTCGTTGCTATAGTACTTAGACACATTATTGCACATGTATGGATGAGTTTGACCTACAGATTACAAAAATGTAAAATAAATTTTCCTACTTGTCTTTTTCGTGAGACCCGAAAACCATATTCACCGCGAAATTGCAAATTGAAAATCATCTCCGTTGCTATATACTTAGACACATTATTGCACATTATGGATGAGTTGACCTACAATTACAAAAATGTAAATAAATTTTCTAGCTTGTCTTTTCGTGAGACCCAAAACCATTTTCACCGCGAAATCTGCAAATTGAAAAATCATCTCGTTCTATAGTACTTAGACATGTATTGCACATGTATGGATGTAGTTTGACCTACAGATTACAAAATTAAAATAATTTCTACTTGTCTTTTTCCTGAGACCGAAAAACCATATTCACCGCGAAATTGCAAAATTGAAAAATCATCTCCGTTGCTATAGTATTAGACACATTATTGACATTATGGATGTAGTTTGACCTACAGATACAAAAATGTAAATAAATTTTCCTACTTGTCTTTTCCGTGAGACCCGAAAAACCATATTCACCGCGAAATCTGCAAAATTGAAATCATCTCCGTTGCTATAGTACTTAGACAATTATTGCACATGTAGGATGTAGTTTGACCTACAGATTCAAAAATGTAAAATAAATTTTCCTACTTGTCTTTTTCGTGAGACCCGAAACCATATTTCACCGCGAAATCTGCAAAATTGAAATCACTCGTTGATAGTACTTAGACACATGTATTGCACATGTATGGATGTAGTTTGACCTACAGATTCAAAAATGTAAAATAAATTCTAGCTTGTCTTTTTCCGTGAGACCCAAAACCATATTCACCGCGAAATCTGCAAATTGAAAATCATCTCCGTTGCATAGTACTTAGACACATTATTGACATGTATGATGTAGTTTGATGTCGTTTTTCCGTGAGACCCGAAAAACCATATTTCACCGCGAAATCTGCAAAATTGAAAAATCATCTCCGTTGCTATAGTACTTAGACACATGTATTGCACATGTATGGATGTAGTTTGACCTACAGATTACAAAAATGTAAAATAAATTTTCCTAGCACTTGTCGTTTTTCCGTGAGACCCGAAAAACCATATTTCACCGCGAAATCTGCAAAATTGAAAAATCATCTCCGTTGCTATAGTACTTAGACACATGTATTGCACATGTATGGATGTAGTTTGACCTACAGATTACAAAAATGTAAAATAAATTTTCCTAGCACTTGTCGTTTTTCCGTGAGACCCGAAAAAACCATATTTCACCGCGAAATCTGCAAAATTGAAAAATCATCTCCGTTGCTATAGTACTTAGACACATGTATTGCACATGTATGGATGTAGTTTGACCTACAGATTACAAAAATGTAAAATAAATTTTCCTAGCACTTGTCGTTTTTCCGTGAGACCCGAAAAACCATATTTCACCGCGAAATCTGCAAAATTGAAAAATCATCTCCGTTGCTATAGTACTTAGACACATGTATTGCACATGTATGGATGTAGTTTGACCTACAGATTACAAAAATGTAAAATAAATTTTCCTAGCTATCGTCATTTTTCCGTGAGACCCGAAAAACCATATTTCACCGCGAAATCTGCAAAATTGAAAAATCATCTCCGTTGCTATAGTACTTAGACACATGTATTGCACATGTATGGATGTAGTTTGACCTACAGATTACAAAAATGTAAAATAAATTTTCCTGCACTTCGTCGTTTTCCGTGAGACCCGAAAAAACCATATTTCACCGCGAAATCTGCAAAATTGAAAAATCATCTCCGTTGCTATAGTACTTAGACACATGTATTGCACATGTATGGATGTAGTTTGACCTACAGATTACAAAAATGTAAAATAAATTTTCCTAGCACTTGTCGTTTTTCCGTGAGACCCGAAAAACCATATTTCACCGCGAAATCTGCAAAATTGAAAAATCATCTCCGTTGCTATAGTACTTAGACACATGTATTGCACATGTATGGATGTAGTTTGACCTACAGATTACAAAAATGTAAAATAAATTTTCCTAGCACTTGTCTTTTTCCGTGAGACCCGAAAAACCATATTATCACCGCGAAATCTGCAAAATTGAAAAATCATCTCCGTTGCTATAGTACTTAGACACATGTATTGCACATGTATGGATGTAGTTTGACCTACAGATTACAAAAATGTAAAATAAATTTTCCTAGCACTTGTCATTTTTCCGTGAGACCCGAAAAAACCATATTTCACCGCGAAATCTGCAAAATTGAAAAATCATCTCCGTTGCTATAGTACTTAGACACATGTATTGCACATGTATGGATGTAGTTTGACCTACAGATTACAAAAATGTAAAATAAATTTTCCTAGCACTTGTCTTTTTCCGTGAGACCCGAAAAACCATATTTACACCGCGAAATCTGCAAAATTGAAAAATCATCTCCGTTGCTATAGTACTTAGACACATGTATTGCACATGTATGGATGTAGTTTGACCTACAGATTACAAAAATGTAAAATAAATTTTCCTAGCACTTGTCGTTTTTCCGTGAGACCCGAAAAACCATATTTCACCGCGAAATCTGCAAAATTGAAAAATCATCTCCGTTGCTATAGTACTTAGACACATGTATTGCACATGTATGGATGTAGTTTGACCTACAGATTACAAAAATGTAAAATAAATTTTCCTAGCATTGTCATTTTTCCGTGAGACCCGAAAAACCATATTTCACCGCGAAATCTGCAAAATTGAAAAATCATCTCCGTTGCTATAGTACTTAGACACATGTATTGCACATGTATGGATGTAGTTTGACCTACAGATTACAAAAATGTAAAATAAATTTTCTACTTTCTTTTTGTGAGACCGAAAACATATTCACCGCGAAATGCAAAATGAAAATCATCTCCGTGCTATAGTACTTAACACATTATTGCACATGTATGGATGTAGTTGACCTACAGATTACAAAAATGTAAAATAAATTTTCCTAGCTGTCGTTTCCGTGAGACCCAAAAACCATATTTCACGGAAATCTGCAAAATTGAAAAATCATCTCCGTTGCTATAGTACTAGACACATGTATTGCACTGTATGGATGTAGTTGACTAAGATTACAAATAAAATAATTCACACTTGTCTTTTCCTGAACCCAAACATATTTCACCGGAATCTGCAAATTGAAAAATCATCTCCGTTGCTATATACTTACACATTATGCACATTATGATGTAGTTTGACCTAAGATTACAAAAATGTAAAATAAATTTCCTAGCTTGTCTTTCTGAGACCCGAAACCATATTACGGAAATCTGCAAATTGAAAAATCACTCCGTTGCTATATACTTAGACACATATTGCACTGTATGATGTAGTTTGACTACAATACAAAAATGTAAAATAATTCCTAGCCTTGTCTTTTTCCGTGAGACCCGAAAACCATTTTCCCGCGAAATCTGCAAAATGAAAAATCACTCCTTGCTATAGTACTTAGACACATTATTGCACATGTATGGATATTTGACCTACAATACAAAAATGTAAAATAAATTCCTACATGTCTTTTCCTGAGACCCAAAACCATTTTCACGCGAAATCTGCAATTGAAAAATCATCTCCGTGTAAGTACTTAACACATGTATTGCACAGTATGATGTATTTGACTAAGATTCAAAATGTAAAATTCTAGCTCTTTCCGTGAACCCGAAACATACCGCGAATTGCAATTGAAAATCATCCGTCAAGATAACACATATTGCACTAGATAGTTGACAATTCAAAAATAAATAATTCCTAGCTTCTTTTCCGAAGAAAAACAATTCACCCGATGAAAGAAACCCGGCTATATCTTCACTATCCGATTACCCATTCTGTAATAAATTTCTACTGTCGTTTCCAACCAAACAACCGTGCGTATTACAACATATCACATTAGAAACCACATACAAATGAAAAAAATTTCTAGCTTGCTTTCGGAACGAAAACTATTCCCGCGACGAATAAACATCCTCTATTATACACATATCACAGAGATGTAGTTGACTAATACAAAATAATAGACAAAAATGTAAAATAAATTTCCTAGCATTGTCGTTTTTCCGTGAGACCCGAAAAACCATATTTCACCGCGAAATCTGCAAAATTGAAAAATCATCTCCGTTGCTATAGTACTTAGACACATGTAATTGCACATGTATGGATGTAGTTTTGACCTACAGATTACAAAAATGTAAAATAAATTTTCCTAGCACTTGTCGTTTTTCCGTGAGACCCGAAAAACCATATTTCACCGCGAAATCTGCAAAATTGAAAAATCATCTCCGTTGCTATAGTACTTAGACACATGTATTGCACATGTATGGATGTAGTTTGACCTACAGATTACAAAAATGTAAAATAAATTTTCCTAGCAATTGTCGTTTTTCCGTGAGACCCGAAAAAACCATATTTCACCGCGAAATCTGCAAAATTGAAAAATCATCTCCGTTGCTATAGTACTTAGACACATGTATTGCACATGTATGGATGTAGTTTGACCTACAGATTCCAAAAATGTAAAATAAATTTTCCTAGCAATTGTCGTTTTTCCGTGAGACCCGAAAAACCATATTTCACCGCGAAATCTGCAATATTGAAAAATCATCTCCGTTGCTATAGTACTTAGACACATGAATTGCACATGTATGGATGAAGTTTGACCTACAGATTACAAAAATGTAAAATAAATTTTCCTAGCACTTGTCCTTTTTCCGTGAGACCCGAAAAACCATATTACACCGCGAAATTTGCAAAATTGAAAAATCATCTCCGTTGCTATAGTACTTAGACACATCTATTGCACATGTATGGATGTAGTTTGACCTACAGATTACAAAAATGTAAAATAAATTTTCCTAGCAATTGTCGTTTTTCCGTGAGACCCGAAAAACCATATTTCACCGCGAAATCTGCAAAATTGAAAAATCATCTCCGTTGCTATAGTACTTAGACACATGTATTGCACATGTATGGATGTAGTTTGACCTACAGATTCCAAAAATGTAAAATAAATTTTCCTAGCTTCGGTCGTTTTTCCGTGAGACCCCGAAAAACCAAATTTCACCGCGAAATCTGCAAAATTGAAAAATCATCTCCGTTGCTATAGTACTTAGACACATGTATTGCACATCTATGGATGTAGTTTGACCAACAGATTACAAAAATGTAAAATAAATTTTCCTAGCACTTATCATTTTTCCGTGAGACCCGAAAAACCATATTACAACCGCGAAATTTGCAAAATTGAAAAATCATCTCCGTTGCTATAGTACTTAGACACATCTATTGCACATGTATGGATGTAGTTTGACCTACAGATTACAAAAATGTAAAATAAATTTTCCTAGCTTCGGTCGTTTTTTCCGTGAGACCCGAAAAACCATATTTCACCGCGAAATCTGCAAAATTGAAAAATCATCTCCGTTGCTATAGTACTTAGACACATGTATTGCACATGTATGGATGTAGTTTGACCGACAGATTACAAAAATGTAAAATAAATTTTTCTAGCATTTGTCATTTTTCCGTGAGACCCGAAAAACAATATTACACCGCGAAATTTGCAAAATTGAAAAATCATCTCCGTTGCTATAGTACTTAGACACATGTATTGCACATGTATGGATGTAGTTTGACCTACAGATTACAAAAATGTAAAATAAATTTTCCTAGCTTCGGTCGTTTTTCCGTGAGACCCGAAAAACCATATTTCACCGCGAAATCTGCAAAATTGAAAAATCATCTCCGTTGCTATAGTACTTAGACACATGTATTGCACATGTATGGATGTAGTTTGACCTACAGATTACAAAAATGTAAAATAAATTTTCCTAGCACTTGTCATTTTTCCGTGAGACCCGAAAAACCATATTTCACC
The DNA here is from genome assembly GCA_024516035.1 of Bactericera cockerelli. Taxonomy (NCBI): domain Eukaryota; kingdom Metazoa; phylum Arthropoda; class Insecta; order Hemiptera; family Triozidae; genus Bactericera; species Bactericera cockerelli. Next base: position 18,614 of record JAMCCL010000463.1, read on the forward strand.
GCGAAATCTGCAAAATTGAAAAATCATCTCCGTTGCTATAGTACTTAGACACATGTATTGCACATGTATGGATGTAGTTTGACCTACAGATTACAAAAATGTAAAATAAATTTTCCTAGCACTTGTCCTTTTTCCGTGAGACCCGAAAAACCATATTACACCGCGAAATTTGCAAAATTGAAAAATCATCTCCGTTGCTATAGTACTTAGACACATCTATTGCACATGTATGGATGTAGTTTGACCTACAGATTACAAAAATGTAAAATAAATTTTCCTAGCAATTGTCGTTTTTTCCGTGAGACCCGAAAAACCATATTTCACCGCGAAATCTGCAAAATTGAAAAATCATCTCCGTTGCTATAGTACTTAGACACATGTATTGCACATGTATGGATGTAGTTTGACCTACAGATTCCAAAAATGTAAAATAAATTTTCCTAGCAATTGTCGTTTTTCCGTGAGACCCGAAAAACCATATTTCACCGCGAAATCTGCAATATTGAAAAATCATCTCCGTTGCTATAGTACAGGGTGGCGCAGTGCGCATGACCACATTTGAAATTATTACCATGCGTTTAATATTTGAGCTAAGATATTGAAATAAAAAGTATTTTGTAGAAAAAATGTGGAAGTTTATTCTACATGAGTCAGTTTTTCAAGTTTTAAAGTTGATGTCCGACAAATGACGTTCTTGTCGTGTTCGAGACGCACTTTCTTCGAGACGTTCGCTAAAGACACAATAGGTACATAATATGGGTCCAACAAGACGGTGCCATTGTACACACAGCAAGAGTGTCCATGGATCTTGTGCGTCAAATTTTTCCCGGTCGTGTGATTTCCCGGAATGGTGACCCCGACGTGGCTCCGACGCTCATCCGACCTCACTCCGTATGATTTTTTAGGGGATATCTAAAGTCTAGGAATTATGTCGACAAACCTCGTAGCGTTGCTGACCTAAAGGACTCTATCCACCGTGAAATTGCTCGGATCCTGACGAGATGTTGCTGAACGTGATGCACAACTTTAGCGGACGTATCGCAGAATGTGTAACAAGGACGTCATTTGTCGGACATCATCTTTCAAACTTGAAAAACTGACTCATGTAAAATAAACTTCCACATTTTTTCTACAAAATACTTTTTATTTTAATATCTTAACTCAAATATTAAACGTATGGCAACAATTTCAAATGTGGTCATGCGCACTGCGCCACCCTGTACTTAGACACATGTATTGCACATGTATGGATGTAGTTTGACCTACAGATGCCAAAAATGTAAAATAAATTTTCCTAGCTTCGGTCGTTTTTCCGTGAGACCCGAAAAACCATATTTCACCGCGAAATCTGCAAAATTGAAAAATCATCTCCGTTGCTATAGTACTTAGACACATGTATTGCACATGTATAGATGTAGTTTAAACTACAGATTACAAAAATGTAAAATAAATTTTCCTAGCACTTGTCGTTTTTTCCGTGAGACCCGAAAAACCATATTTCACCGCGAAATCTGCAAAATTGAAAAATCATCTCCGTTGCTATAGTACTTAGACACATGTATTGCACATGTATGGATGTAGTTTGACCTACAGATTACAAAAATGTAAAATAAATTTACCTAGCACTTGTCGTTTTTTCCGTAAAACCCGAAAAACCATATTTCACCGCGAAATCTGCAAAATTGAAAAATCATCTCCGTTGCTATAGTACTTAGACACATGAATTGCACATGTATGGATGAAGTTTGACCTACAGATTACAAAAATGTAAAATAAATTTTCCTAGCTTCGGTCGTTTTCTCCGTGAGACCCGAAAAACCATATTTCACCGCGAAATCTGCAAAATTGAAAAATCATCTCCGTTGCTATAGTACTTAGACACATGTATTGCACATGTATGGATGTAGTTTGACCTACAGATTACAAAAATGTAAAATAAATTTTCCTAGCACTTGTCATTTTTCCGTGAGACCCGAAAAACCATATTTAACCGCGAAATCTGCAAAATTGAAAAATCATCTCCGTTGCTATAGTACTGAGACACATGTATTGCACATGTATGGATGTAGTTTGACCTACAGATTACAAAAATGTAAAATAAATTTTCCTAGCACTTGTCGTTTTTTCCGTGAGACCCGAAGAACCATATTTCATCGTGAAATCTGCAAAATTGAAAAATCATCTCTGTTGCTATAGTACTTAGACACATGTATTGCACATGTATGGATGTAGTTTGACCTACAGATTACAAAAATGTAAAATAAATTTACCTAGCACTTGTCGTTTTTCCGTGAGACCCGAAAAACCATATTTCACCGCGAATCTGCAAAATTGAAAAATCATCTCCGTTGCTATAGTACTTAGACACATGTATTGCACATGTATGGATGTAGTTTGACCTACAGATTACAAAAATGTAAAATAAATTTTCCTAGCACTTGTCATTTTTCCGTGAGACCCGAAAAACCATATTTCACCGCGAAATCTGCAAAATTGAAAAATCATCTCCGTTGCTATAGTACTTAGACACATGTATTGCACATGTATGGATGTAGTTTGACCTACAAATTACAAAAATGTAAAATAAATTTTCCTAGCACTTGTCCTTTTTCCGTGAGACCCGAAAAACCATATTACACCGCGAAATTTGCAAAATTGAAAAATCATCTCCGTTGCTATAGTACTTAGACACATCTATTGCACATGTATGGATGTAGTTTGACCTACAGATTACAAAAATGTAAAATAAATTTTCCTAGCAATTGTCGTTTTTCCGTGAGACCCGAAAAACCATATTTCACCGCGAAATCTGCAAAATTGAAAAATCATCTCCGTTGCTATAGTACTTAGACACATGTATTGCACATGTATGGATGTAGTTTGACCTACAGATTCCAAAAATGTAAAATAAATTTTCCTAGCTTCGGTCGTTTTTCCGTGAGACCCGAAAAACCAAATTTCACCGCGAAATCTGCAAAATTGAAAAATCATCTCCGTTGCTATAGTACTTAGACACATGTATTGCACATCTATGGATGTAGTTTGACCAACAGATTACAAAAATGTAAAATAAATTTTCCTAGCACTTATCATTTTTCCGTGAGACCCGAAAAAACCATATTACACCGCGAAATTTGCAAAATTGAAAAATCATCTCCGTTGCTATAGTACTTAGACACATCTATTGCACATGTATGGATGTAGTTTGACCTACAGATTACAAAAATGTAAAATAAATTTTCCTAGCTTCGGTCGTTTTTCCGTGAGACCCGAAAAACCATATTTCACCGCGAAATCTGCAAAATTGAAAAATCATCTCCGTTGCTATAGTACTTAGACACATGTATTGCACATGTATGGATGTAGTTTGACCGACAGATTACAAAAATGTAAAATAAATTTTTCTAGCATTTGTCATTTTTCCGTGAGACCCGAAAAACAATATTACACCGCGAAATTTGCAAAATTGAAAAATCATCTCCGTTGCTATAGTACTTAGACACATGTATTGCACATGTATGGATGTAGTTTGACCTACAGATTACAAAAATGTAAAATAAATTTTCCTAGCTTCGGTCGTTTTTTCCGTGAGACCCGAAAAACCATATTTCACCGCGAAATCTGCAAAATTGAAAAATCATCTCCGTTGCTATAGTACTTAGACACATGTATTGCACATGTATGGATGTAGTTTGACCTACAGATTACAAAAATGTAAAATAAATTTTCCTAGCACTTGTTTTTTTCCCCTGAGACCAAAAACCATATTTTCCCGCAAATTTGCAAAAAATTTAAAAATCATCCCGTTTTCCCATAGTATTTTGACAATTATTGACATGTAGGATTTAGTTTGACCTACAGATTAAAAAATGTAAAATAAATTTTCCTAGCTTCGGGCGTTTTGTAGACCCGAAAAAAAAAATTTTCACCCCGAAAATTCAAAATGAAAATCATCTCCGTTGCTTATACTTTGAAATTTTGCAGTATGGGTGAGTTTGACCTAGATTAAAAAATGTAAAAATAAATTTTTTTACATTGTCATTTTTCCCTGAGACCCAAAAAAAAACCCTATTTCCCCGAAAATTGCAAAATTGAAAATCACTCCGTTCATAGTACTTAGAACATTTTGCAATGTATGGATGTGTTTGGGGTAAGATTCAAAAATGTAAAAAAAATTTTCCCAGTTGGTCTTTTTCGTGAACCCGAAAAACCTATTTCACCGGAAATTGCAAAATTGAAAAATCTTCCGTTGCATAGTACTTAGAACTGTATTGACTGTATGGATTAGTTTGACCTAAAATTTTAAAAAGTAAAATTAAAATTTTCCCACCGGGGCTTTTTCCGTGGACCAAAAAAAACCAAATTTTTCCCCGGGAAAACTGCAAAAAGAAAAAACAAACTCCGTTGCTTATATTTAAAAACATTTTGCAAAATGTATAGTAGTTTTGACCCACAGATTACCCAAAAATTTAAAAAAAATTTTCCGCATTGCTTTTTTTGAACCCGAAAAAACTATTTCACGGAAATCTGCAAAAAATTTAAAAATATCTCCGTTTTATATCTTAACAATGTATTGCACATGTATGGGTGTAGTTTTACCTACAGATTTAAAAAAATTTAAAAAAAATTTTCCTGACTTGTCTTTTTTTTCCCAACCCCAAAAAAAAACCATATTCACCCCGAATCTCAAATTGAAAAATCATTTTCCCTTGTATAGTACTTAGACACATGTATTGCACATTTGGATGAGTTTTGGCCCCGATTACAAAAATGTAAAATAAATTTTCCTAATTTTCTTTTTCCGTGAGACCGAAAAACCTATTCACCCCGAAATTGCAAAATTGAAAAAATCATCTCCGTTCATAGTATTGACAATTATTACTTATGGATGATTGCCCAAAAACAAAAATAAAATAAATTTTCCCAGCTTGGGCGTTTTTCCGTAACCCCAAAAAACCAAAATTTCACCCGGAAACTCAAAAATTTAAAAATCTCTCCTTTATAGACTTAAAAACTGTTTGCAATTAGGGGTGTAGTTTGACCACAGATTAAAAAAATGTAAAATAAATTTTCCTACATTGTTTTTTTTCCCTAGACCCGAAAAAAACCCTTTTCACCGCGAAAAACGCAAAATTGAAAAATCATCTCCCTTGAAGTACTTAACACATTATTTTCCATGTTGGGTGGTTACCTACAGTTCAAAAATTTAAAATAAATTTTTTAGATTGTCTTTTTTCCCTGAGACCCAAAAAACCATATTTTAACCGCAAATTGCAAAAAATTGAAAAAAACACTCCTTTTTTATAGTACTTTGACACATTTTGCAAGTATGGATGATTTGACCTCAGATTCAAAAAAGTAAAATTAAATTTTCCTAGCTTGGTCGTTTTTTACCAAAAAAAACTATTTCACCGGAAATCTCAAAATTGAAAAACATCTCTTGCTATAGTACTTTTACACATTTTGCCATTATGGGAAATTTTTACCACAGATTCCCCAAAAAAATTAAAAAAAATTTTCCTAGCTTGTCTTTTTTCCTAACCCAAAAACCATATTAACGGAAATCTGCAAAATTGAAAAAATCCCCGTTGTATAGACAACACATGATTGCACATTATGGGGTGTTTTGACCTTTCGATTTCAAAAATTAAAATTAATTTTCCTAACTTTTTCTTTTTTTCCCTGGGACCCGAAAAAAAACCTATTTAGGAAATCTGCAAAATTGAAAAATCATCTCGTTGTATAGTATTGACACTGTATTGCACATGTATGGATTTTTAGTTTGACCACAGATTAAAAAAATGTAAAAAAAAATTTTCCTAACTTGCTTTTTCCGGTGAGACCCAAAAAAAAAACCCTATTTTCACCCCCGGAAATCTGCAAAAATGAAAATCATCCCGGCTAATACTTAGAACTTATTGAATGTATGGAGGGAGTTTGTACAGATTACAAAAATGTAAAATAAATTTTTTTAGCATTGTCGTTTTTCCTTGAGACCCGAAAAAAAAATTTTTACCGGAAACGCAAATTGAAAAAAAAATCTCCGTTTCTTATCTTTTTAACATTTTTTGCCTGATGGATGTAGTTTTTACCTAAGAAACAAAAAAAGTAAAAAAATTTTCCCGCATTGTTTTTGTGAGACCGAAAAACCATTTTTCACCGCGAATCTGCAAAATTGAAAAATCATTCCCCTTGCTTTTTTTGAACATGTATTGCACATGTTGGTGTAGTTTGGGGCCTACAGATTACAAAAATGTAAAAAAAATTTCTAGCCTTTTCTTTTTCCGTAAAACCCCAAAAACCCTATTACCGCGAAAATTTTAAAATTGAAAAAACTCTCCGGTATAGGGTTTTGACACTTTTGCACTGTAGGATTGTTTACCCCACAGATTACAAAAATTAAAAAAAATTTTTTTTAGCTTTTTGTTTTTTTCCCTAGACCCAAAAAAAAAAAACCTATTTTCCCCCGAAATTGCAAATTGAAAATCTTCCTTTTGTATTAGACACTGTATTGCACAGTATGGTGAGTTTTTCCCGATTCAAAAATGTAAAAAAAATTTTCCTATTGGGCTTTTTCCGTGAGACCCGAAAAACCAATTTACCGCGAAATTGCAAAATGAAAAAAACTTCCGTTGCATAGTCTTAGGGGCCATGTATTGAATTATGGGTTAGTTTGCCAAGTTCAAAAATGTAAAATAAATTTTCCTAGCACTTTCTTTTTCCCTAGACCCAAAAAAAAAACCCTATTACCCGGAAATTGGGAAAATTGAAAAACTCTCCCTTGCTATGTACTTAACACATTATTTGCACATGTATGGATTGTTTTTCCCACAATTCAAAAAGTAAAAAAATTTTCCTATTGGGCGTTTTCCCCTGAGACCCAAAAACCATATTTCACCTGAAATCGCAAAATTGAAAAATCATCTCCGTTTCTATAGTACTAGACACATTATTGCAATGTATGGGGGGGTTTGACCAAGATTAAAAAAAAGTAAAATAAATTTACTAGCATTTTCTTTTTTTTGTGGGAACCCCAAAAAAACCTTTTCACCCGAACTGAAAATTGAAAAATATCTCCCTTGCATATATTTGGGGCCATGTATTCACTGTTTTGGGTGTTTGACCTACAGATTCAAAAATTTTAAAAAAATTTTTCCCAGCAATTTTCTTTTTTCCGTTTTAACCCGAAAAAACCAATTTCACCGCGAAATTGCAAATTGAAAAAAACATTCCGTTTAGGTTTTTTTTAGGAAAAAACCTTTTTTACTAAAACTGAAAATTAAAAAATTTCCTTTTTTTGATGCCTGTGCCGGGGTTGCCCAAATTCCAAAATTAAAAAAATTTTTTTTAGAAGTCGTTTTTTGAACCCAAAAAAATTTTGGAAAAATTAAAATTAAAAATTCCCTTTTTAAATTTTGAACTGATTTAAAGTTTGGGTTTTTTTAAAATTTTAAAAAAAAAAAAATTTTCCTGATTTTCCTCCCGAAAAAAAATTTTTTTCCCCGGGGTTTTTAAAAAAAAATCCCGGGGGTTTTTTAAAATTTACCTTATTTTTTGACCCCGAAAAAAAAAAATTTTTCCTACCCGCTTTTTCCTGAACCCGAAAAACAATTTGGAAATTTAAAAAAAAAAATCTCCCTTTTAATTACTTAAAAGTGTTTTCCTTAAAGGGATTTGGCCTCAGCAAAATTAAAATAAATTTTCCCAAAATTTCCCTTTTTTGAACCCAAAAAAAAGAAACAAAGTTTAAAAATTAAAAATATTCTTCTTTAAAAAAAAATTTTTCCTGTTGAATTTTTAAAGTTTTTAAACCAAAAAAAAATAATTTTCCTGATTGCTTTTCCGTAAACCCAAAAAAAATTTTTAAAAATCAAAAATTGAAAAACATTCCTTTTTGCTTAAAAGTTTGGAAATTTTGTGTTTCCTTTTTCAAAAATTAAAATAAAATTTTCCTTTTTTTCTCCGGAGAAAAAAAAAAAAAACCCCCCAAATCCCCAAAAAAAAACCCGTTTTGAACTGACCAAATTTTTTGTTTTTACCAAAAGAAAAAAAAAAAAAATTTTAAAATACATTTTTTTTCCCAACCCAAAAAACCCCGAATTGCAAAATTAAAACATTTTTGTATAGTATTCCCTTATTCAATTTAAAAAAAAATTTTTAAATTTAAAAAAAAATTTTTAAAAAAAAATTTTTACCGTCTTTTTGTAAAAAAAAACCAATTTTACCCAAAAAATTAAAAGAAAAATCATTTTTAATTTTCCCCCCTGTAAACATGGGGAATTGGGCCCCAGAAAAAAAAAAAAAATAAATTTTCCCGAGTTTTTTCCACCCAAAAAAATTTTACCGGAAATTTAAAAATTAAAAAAAGCATGTCTTCCTAGCCCCAAAATTTTTTACCCAATTAAAAAAAAAAAAAATAAAATTTTTCCGTTTCTTTTTTTCTAGACCCGAAAAACCTTTTGGAAAAATTTTCAAATTAAAAAACTTTTTTAAATTGCCCTTTTTACGAAAAATTTTTTACCCAATTAAAAAAAAAAAATTTTTTCCCTTTTTTTTCCTGAACCCAAAAAAAAACCCCAAAATTCAAAATTTTAAAAAATTTCCTGGCTTTATTTGCAAATTTTGACCCAAAAATTTCCCAATTTCAAAAAAAAAAAAAATTTTTCCCCCGACTTTCCCTTTTTTAGACCCGAAAAATATTACCCAAATTCAAAATTAAAAAAAATTCCGTTTTTTCTAAAAAAACCATTTTTGGGTTTTAAAAAAAAATTTAAAAAAAAAAATTTTTCCCTGTTTTTTTTTTGGGAGGGAAAAAAAATTTTTTAAAAAATTTTAAAATTAAAAATTCTCGTTTTGTACCCAAAAATTTTTCACGAAAAAGGTTTTCCTTTTAAAAAAATTTTAAAAAAATTTTCCAATTGTGTTTTTCCTAGACCCCAAAAAAAAAAATTTCCCCCCTCTCAAAAGAAAAATATTTTTTGGGAATTTTAAAATTTAAATTAAATTTTGGTTTTTTTGACCACAATTCAAAAAAGTAAAAAATTTTTTTTACATTTCATTTTTTAAAAAAAAATTTTTCAAAGGTTTTTTTTGGGGGTTTCCCTTTGCATATTTAACCAAAAAAAAATTTGTGTATTTGACCCCCAGAAAAAAAAAATTTTTAGGGGGTTTTTTTAGAGAAAAAAAAATTTCAAAATTTTAAAAAAAAAATTCCCCAAAAAGTTTTAACCAAATTCAAATTTTATTTTTTGACTTTCCTTCCAAAAAATAAAAAAATTTCCCCCTTTTTCTTTTTTTCCAAAAACCCAAAAAAAATACCCAAAGGGAAAAAAAGAAAAAAATTCCCTTTTCTAATACTTAGCACTTTTCCCGGATTTGGAACCAATTCACAAAATGAAAATTTAAATCATTCCTTGTTTTTCCTAGACCCAATTCAATTAGGGAATTTTAAAATTGGAAATACTTTTTATATATTTACCCTGATTGTCCTTTGTGAGGAAAAACCAATTTCACAAAATTTTAAAATAAAATCTCTCCGTGCTTATAGTTACAAAAGAATAATTATTTGACAATTCAAAAATTGAAAAATAAAATTCCGTTGCATTTTTTTTTTTTTTTTTTTTTTTTTTTTTTTTTTTTTTTTTTTTTTTTTTTTTTTTTTTTTTTTTTTTTTTTTTTTTTTTTTTTTTTTTTTTTTTTTTTTTTTTTTTTTTTTTTTTTTTTTTTTTTTTTTTTTTTTTTTTTTTTTTTTTTTTTTTTTTTTTTTTTTTTTTTTTTTTTTTTTTTTTTTTTTTTTTTTTTTTTTTTTTTTTTTTTTTTTTTTTTTTTTTTTTTTTTTTTTTTTTTTTTTTTTTTTTTTTTTTTTTTTTTTTTTTTTTTTTTTAGTAACTTAGACACATGTATTGCACATGTATGGATGTAGTTTGACCTACAGATTACAAAAATGTAAAATAAATTTCCTAGCACTTGTCGTTTTTCCGTAGACCCGAAAAAACCATATTTCAACCCGCGAAATCTGCAAAATTGAAAAATCATCTCCGGTTGCTATAGTACTTAGACACATGTATTGCACATGTATGGATGTAGTTTGACCTACAGATTACAAAATGTAAAATAAATTTTCCTAGCACTTGTCTTTTTCCGTGAGACCCGAAAAACATATTTCACGCGAAATCTGCAAAATTGAAAAATCATCTCCGTTGCTATAGTACTTAGACACATGTATTGCACATGTATGGATGTAGTTTGACCTACAGATTACAAAAATGTAAAATAAATTTTCCTAGCACTTGTCGTTTTTCCGTGAGACCCGAAAAAACCATATTCACCGCGAAATCTGCAAAATTGAAAAATCATCTCCGTTGCTATAGTATTAGACACATTATTGCACATGTTTTGGATGTAGTTTGACCTACAGATTACAAAAATGTAAAATAAATTTTTCCTAGCATTGTCGTTTTTCCGTGAGACCCCAAAAAACCAAAATTTACCGCGAAATCTGCAAAATTGAAAAATCATCTCCGTTTTCTATAGTACTAACACATGTATTCACATGTATGGATGAGTTTTACCTCAATTAAAAAAAAGAAAATAAAAATTTTTAGCCCTTGTTGTTTTTTTCCTGAGACCCCCAAAAACCAATTTTTCCCCCGGAAATCTGCAAAATTGAAAAAAACATCTCCGTTGCTATAGTATTAGACCAGTATTTCACATTATGGATGTAGTTTTTTCCACAATTACAAAAATGTAAAAAAAAATTTTCCTAGCACTTTCTTTTTTTTCCCGGGGACCCCCAAAAAACCCTATTTCACCGCGAAATTGCAAATTTAAAAAACATCTCCGTTCTATAGTACTTTGACACATATTGCAATGTATGGATGTATTTGACTCAGTACAAAATTAAAATAAATTTTTTTAGCTTGGGCGTTTTTTTTTGTGAACCCGAAAAAAAACCCTATTTACCCCGAACCTGCAAAATTTAAAAAAACATCTCCGTTTCTAAGTACTTAGACACATTATTGCACTGTATGGAGTATTTGACCTCAGATTTTCAAAAATTAAAATAAATTTTTTTTTGCCCTTGTCATTTTTTTCCCTGAGACCCAAAAAAAAATATTTCACCGCGAAAAATTTCAAAATTGAAAAACATCTCCGTTGCTATAGTACTTGACACATAGCACATTATGGATTAGTTTACCTAAGATTACAAAAATGTAAAATAAATTTCCTAGCTTGGCTTTTTCCGTGAACCCAAAAAAAAACCCTATTTCCCGGAAAAAGCAAAATTGAAAAATCATTCCGTTGCTATATACTTAGACACATTATTGCACAGATGGATTGGGTTTGACCTCAGATTACAAAAATGTAAAAAAATTTTTTTTAGCATGTCTTTTTCCGTGAGACCCAAAAAACCTATTTAACCCCGGAAAACTGCAAAATTAAAAATCATCCCTTGCATAGATAACACATGTATTTCACATGTAGGATTAGTTTGACCCACAGATTTCAAAAAAAGTAAAAAAATTTTCAGCCCTTGTCGTTTTTTCCTGGACCCCAAAAAAACCAATTTCACCCCAAAAACTGCAAAAATTTTTAAAAATCATCTCCGTTGCTATAGTACTGACCCAAGTATTTGCCCTTAAGGATGTAGTTTCCACAATTACAAAAATGTAAAATAAATTTTTCCACACTTTTTTTTCCGTGAGACCCGAAAAACATATTAAACAAACCCCGAATTTGCAAAATGAAAATCATCTCCTTGCTAAGTACTTAGAAATTTTGCACATGATGGATGTAGTTTTTACCTACAATTACAAAAAAAAGTAAAATAAATTTTTCCCCAAAATTGGGGTTTTTTTCCCGGGGACCCAAAAACCTATTTCACCCGGAAAACGAAAATTGAAAAAATCATTCCGTTGTATAGTACTTAACACATGTATTGCCCTTTTGGGTGTAGTTTTGACCTACAATTAAAAAAATGTAAAAAAAATTTTCTACATTGTCTTTTTTTTTCCCTGAGCCCAAAAAAACCATATTTTACCCCCGAAAACTGAAAATTGAAAAAAACATCTCCGTTGCTATATACTTAGACACATGTATTCACTGTTGGATGTAGTTTGAA